>CAKALU010060618.1:0-11941 GCA_916700995.1 Hozukius guyotensis
CCCCTCCTGGGAGTTGCGTTGATAAATGAGTTGAAGGTGCAGAGGTGTTTGCGCGCGCGTGTGGTCGCGACCAGCAGGTCATTTTGTGCTCGTGTCGATTTCTCCAACATGACAGGAAGACAGAAGCACAACAGCAGCCTATGTTTTTTTTTTATTATTATTATTATTGCTGTTGTGCTCGTCTATCTGACCCCCATATGAGAACTATTAGGACTTTAAGAACTTTAAACATGCACTATCTGCCTTTAAACATGCACTATCTGCAACCATCTTGGACTCTAACCACTGGCGCACTTTACACTTACTTTACACTATACATCCTATATACCAGTTTATAGACTGCACATATGCACATATTACATTTATTTATTGCACATACTACTTTTATTTATTGACGGACTGCACACACTATGTTCACCCATTCACTTTGTATCTTTTATATCTCTATTATTGTTTTTATAATTTTTGTATACCTTTACCTCTCCTGTGTTTCACTCTGTTTGCTGATGTTGCTGCTTTGACATCTGAATTTCCCTCCGGGGATTAATAAAGGTTCATCTTATCTTATCTTATCTTATTATAGGCTGATATGTTGTGGATGTACACCGGTTTGTGCGCATATGTGTGTGCGTAAAACAGACTAACTGAGTGGGCATCTATGTGTAAGTCCTCCCTCTTTCCCTCGCTTCATTAGTATTTATGACCAGTGAAAAAAAAAACTTTCTTTTTTTTTTTTCTAAAGGGGACAGGATCGATCAGAATCGCTGCAGGCTGATCAGTTCCTGATGCATTGGATATCGACCTCGCCACAATGAAGATGTCAACTGCAATGCCACATTTCCAGGCTTTACAAGGTGCAAATAAACAGTTCCCAAGGTCACATGGGTTTGCTGTAAAATATATATTTCTGTTGGTTTACTGCACCTGTTAGTTTGGTGGCTGAGGGTGAAGCCAACCATCTATAGCCACCATAGCAGTCATGGACGAGGAGGAGGAGGTGGAGGAGGAGGAGGCCCCCAGGGTTGTATACCCCCTCCTCAACCTCCCACACACACATAAACACGCACACACACACACACACACACACACACACACGCACACAAAGAAATTACAGCCTAATCGAATGCCTGGATAATGGAATAACTGAATATGTAGCCTAGAGGTTATTAATGCAAGTGGTTTCCAAACTAGGGAACTCCAGGGGTCCTTGAAAGCAGCATTCATAAGGCCCAAAACAATATGCAGACTTGTTTACGGACACTGAACAAACAATAAATCTGTGCAATATTAATACACTGAATGTGAATACCTCTATCTGTGCAATATATCCTTGATGCAATATACACCTCAAGTGCAACTTTGTTTATATTTTATTTATTACATCTACCCTGCCTATTTTACAAGTGCAATACCTCTGTTTACATTACATCTATTTTTATATTTTATACTTCTGTTTATATTTATTTATTACATCTACTTTACCTGTGTTATTTGCTTTATAACTGTGTGTTTTACCTGTGTATATGTTTTATCTGCCTCGTTTAGTCTTGTCAAGTATTTGTTTTAAAGCACTGACCAGAAGTGGCAACTGTGAATCTCGTTGTATTTAATACAATGACAATAAAGCTTTCTATTCTATTCTATTCTCTATTTAATTCCATCGTTATTTAAAATGCATACGCATCTGGGATTTTACTCTCACCACTTGTGTGTCCCCAGATTCAAAAATCAACCACAACAAAAGGCCCCTTATTGGACAGACTGTTATCAAATGAGGGTGTTCAGGACCTAATGTGTTTCTGCTCGGAGCTCTGTTATACTTGAAATTGACAGATTATATGCAACAGTCAATATTGAATGCAATCTTTGTCAAAGGTGTTAAAATACATGTCAAAATTGTGGGCGAAACTTCTAAAAGGATTTTTCTTACAGGTCAAATTTTGCATCAATCATTTCAACATCTCCATCTCCATCAGTCAACCAATTAGGGAGCCTATTGTTACGATCAGTCACCATAATATGCTAATCTTGTTTGGATCGTGACCAAATTAGGAAATCAAAGGAACAAATTAAGGGCTTAATACCTATATTCAACCCCTTTAAAGGGTTTTATTTGCACCAACGAGGTTTTGATAGTCATTGTTTGATCTGTTTTCAACTTTTGGCTAAACGGAGCTCACAGGTTAGAGTGATCCACGGTGCTTCATGTGTGAACAGGTGACAGGCCCATCTATTAGACCTCTCTTCCTTTATTCTCTCAGCATCAAAGTCATAAGAAAAGCCCCATCAGGTTAACATTAGTCTCACATGTTTAAGACTTAAATGAAGAGTTCATCTTTGATATTCGTTTGATATCTGCTCTCCATTTGGCTCCTTTGATCCAGAACTTCCCAACTGGTAATGTGATACCACGCTGACCCTCGATGAAAAGTGAAGATTGATGGTTGATATCATTGGTCACTTATATAATTTCCCCCCATGTAAACTGAGATGTCTTTCAAGTTTATCACAAGACTTTGAGATATTTCAGCTAGTATGTGGCTCCTGTGACTGCATGTATGTCACAGCATGCAGCCAGTTTGCTGGTTTCTCATGGGAGTTTAAGCCTAGCCAGTGGTGAATAGTACATTTGCTTAGCCTAAATACAATTTTGAGGTGGTTCTTTAACTGAGTATTTCCATTTTAAGATACTTTATACTTCTACTTGACCACGTTTGAGGAGGAAATGCTGTAGCCTATTTTTACTCCTATATTTACCTGACTGGTTATATTGCTAATTACATGCAAAACATCTGAACATTGAATGCAGGATTTTATAGACTACATAACAGAGTAGGCTATATTAAATCTGTGATAGTCTATTCCTATTTTTAATAAAGCAAAAGATACTTCTTCCACCACTGGAAGCTGATAACAGGACAATAAAATATGATCTCCAGACGATGAATAAGGCCTAATTTAGATGTGATTAATCACCTTTAAAGTAATTTTATATCATTGTTTTGTTACTGAATTTAAACCATGCAATAGGCAGAATATGTTTTTGGCATCATTGGGCAAACATTCCATAATAATCTTTCAGCATATTGTAATTCAAGTGTTCTGAGAGAAAACTAGACTTCTGCACCTCCTCATGGCTCTGTTTTCAGGCTTTAAAAAATCTAGCCCGTGACGGGAGACTTTGGCCAATCACAGGTCATTTCAGAGAGAGCGTTCCTATTGGCTGTGCTCCGGCTGGTGGGCGGTGCTTGGTATTTCCTCAACTGATCTCAACGTGGCTGCCGGGTCACAAACTTTCTCATTTTACAGCTAAACAGTACACTACAAGATGATTCTCAAGACATCTGAGGAGAGAAATAGGCATTACAGTAACAGAATATTGATTCATATTTGATCAGCGCTGCCTAGTTTGACTGTTTGATTGAAGTTTGCGAGTGATTGACAGCTGCTCAGAGACGGCAAGGCTCCAGATCAGCTCTGATTGGTTGTTTTCCTCCGGTCTGTGAAATCTTGCAGATGCCACTAACTTTGTCAAACAAAATGTGACCAATAAATTCAGTACATAGATATTAATTGATTTAATTCTTCTTTATTAATAAAATAATAAATCATACACTTGCAACTTTGTAAAAAAAATCTTCAATATATGTGAATGGAAATGTGTTCTATGGGTACCCACGAGTTTCCCCTTTACAGACATGCCCACTTTATGATAATCACATGCCGTTTGGGGCAAGTCATAGTCAAGTCAGCAGACTGACACACTGACAGCTGTTGTTGCCTGTTGGGCTGCAGTTTGCCATGTTGTGATTTGAGCATATTTTTTATGCTAAATGCAGTACCTGTGAGGGTTTCTGGGCAATATTTGTCATTGTTTTGTGTTGTTAATTGATTTCCAATAATAAATATATACATACATTTGCATAAAGCAGCATATTTGCCCACTCCCATGTTGATAAGAGTATTAAATACTTGACAAATCTCCCTTTAAGGTACATTTTGAACAGATAAAAATGACTTTCCTAACTTTGTAAAACAAAATGTAACAAATAAATACATAGATATAAATTAATCATAAATGTATTGTTATTTATTGCTATTTATTATTGAAATAATAAATCATACACTTGCAACTTGGTAAAAAAAAATCATCAAAATTAACAGGAATTACAATTCAAGTGTAAAACTTTTTAATGCAGCAAAAAATTGGTCAAAACTTAAACAGGACTTAAAATTACAGTAAATAATGTATATAAACATACAATTGAATTGAATCGATCGGCTCCATTGTCACCGATATCTAATCCAGCTATTTGAAAAATTTAATTCACCAGTGGTGAATAGTACATTTACTTAGCCTAAATACAATTTTGAGGTGGTTCTTTACTTGAGTATTTCCATTTTAAGATACTTTATACTTCTACTTGACCACGTTTGAGGAGGAAATGCTGTAACTTACTCCTATATTTACCTGACTGGTTATATTGCTAATTAACATTTTACATGCAAAACATTTGAACATTGAATGCAGGATTTTATAGACTACATAACAGAGTAGGCTATATTAAATCTGTGATAGTCTATTCCTATTTTTAATAGATACTTATTCCCCCACTGGAAGCTGATAACAGGACATTAAAATATGATTTCCAGACAATGAATTTGGCTTAATTTAGATGTGATTAATCACCTTTAAAGTCATTTTATATCATTGTTTTGTTACTGAATTTAAACTTGCGATAGGCAGAATATTTTGGCATCATTGGGCAAAAATTAAATTAAAAACACAAATTAAATTAAATTAAATTGAATTAAATTAAATTAAATTAAATTAAATTAAATTAAATTAAATTAAATTAAATTAAATTAAATTAAAATTATACTCATGTAAACTGGGTGAATTGAATTCACTGTTTATCTTCGACTAATTGTTGTTTATAATTGACTCTCACTCAGTGAAGCATCACATCCTCTCTAGTCTGTGTGGGACTTTGTTCTCAGCCTCAGCATCAAACAGAGTGGTCCCACATCTCGCGATAAAACGCGATACTTTAGCGCTGCCCTCAAAGTTAACAGGCTAAATCTCGCAGCAGCAGCAACAGCAGCAATGGCCGCGTTCCGCAGAGTGGCAGCGCTGGCCAGCAGACTGAACCTTTGGTCGGCGGCGAGACACGAGCTGGTCGGCGGTCAGACGGCCGGTGGAGGACGGACACGGAGGTGTCTGGGTGTCGGGATGTGTCTGGCGACCGGAGGAGCCGTGGCGGTTTACTTCTACAGCGATAAGACGAGCAGCGGAGGCGGGAAGAGGATGAGGAGTCAGCGGAGCATCAACGGGCTGCTGACGGCCATACCCACCGTTGAGGCCAAGGAGAAGGTAGGAGGCGACAACACGGCTCTTTAGGGACACGGAGAGACATGGCATGACATGTGTTGTCCTCAGTGTTGACATATAGGAGCCTCTGTGTGGGAAAACTGTGGAGGAAAAACGACAGACCACTGAGAGAAAAGTGTTTTCATATCTCCTTCCGCTGAAACTAGTCCCACATCAGCCCAGTCAGACGGGCCTACTTGTTGTTTTCCTCTCGGGTGGAGTAAATGTGTCATTCCTTCCCAGCACGCCCAGGGGAAGGAAACCATGAAACTATGGTGGAAACAGTTGGGTCACTGTTTTTGGCTGCACGAAGATGTGCGCACGCAGATGCAGGAATGTCGCTCTCCACTCAGCTGGTGCTGAAATGAGGCTGTTGCTGTCAGGCAGGCAGGCAGACAGACAGACAGACAGACAGGCAGGCAGGCAGACAGACAGACAGACAGGCAGACAGCTGTGTGGATGCACTGCTCACATTCAACACTTTAACTCTACCAACATACCTGCCAACCTTGAGACCTCAAAAAAAAAGAGAGAGCGTTTTTTTGAGTTTCAGAGACTTTGTTTCCTGCATTTTGGTGACTTTTAAAGGTCCCATATCGTGCTCATTTTCAGGTTCATACTTAATAATAATAATAATAATAATAACTTATTCAATTCAATTGTATGTTTATATACATTATATACTGTGATTTAAAGTCCTGTTTAAAAGGACTGTTTGTAACTTCTTACACGTATAAATCACCCGGGTCGCTCGCATATGCGCGCTCGCGTGTGGCTACGCTGTTCAGACAAGACTCCAACACAAACTACACGGAAGCACCAAAACCTCTTGGTTCTATCTAGTGAAGCCCGTCTGTTAAATAGTGTTGGCTGCGGTCGGAGGACGCGGGGGAGACCGTAGCTTTGGTCTCCAGGGCCAAAGTCTCTGCTCCTCTGCTCCTCTGCCTGCCTGCTTGCCTTCACTCAGCTCGCTCCATCTCATGTGCATGCGCGCACACTACACACTGCAGAAGACTTCGTAGCTCTGATTTGCGAGATGTGAGATCACTCTGTTTGATGCTGAGGCTGAGAGCAAAGTCCCCACACAGACTGGAGAGGATTTGATGCTTCACTGAGTGAGAGTCAATTATAAACAAGAATTAGTTGAAGATAAACAGTGAATTCAATTCACAAAGTTTACATGAGTATAATTTAACTAGGGATGCACCGATACCGATACCGGATCGGACATCGGGCCGATACTGACTCAAATAGCTGGATTAGATATCGGTGACAATGGGGCCTGTTCAGTTGTTTATAGGTACAACGAAACCTAGCATTTATCTTCTACATAAATAACTCAACTATAATACGTGACAATAATAATAATAATAATAATAATAATAATAAATTGGACTTATATAGCGCCTTTCAGAAACCCAAAGACGCTTTACAAAGGAGGCACACAAAATCATACTAATAAATAACACAGAGGAGAAACTATAGCTAAGTAATTAAAAGAGTGATGTGAAGGAAGAGTCAGCTGAGATCATAGGCCTTGATGAACAGGTGGTGTTTGAGGTGTTTTTTGAAAGTGTCCAGGGATGAAGCATTTCTTATTTTAGGAGGGAGAGAGTTCCAGAGGGCGGGGGCTGCGACGCTGAAGGCTCTGTTGCCGAATGTTCTCAGCCGGGTGTGGAGGGTGGAGAGCAGACCAGTGTCAGAGGATCGTAGTTTTTTACTTGTATTTTATGTTTCTACTAGAACATGTGTTAATTGCGTTCCCAGGCAACAGTTTGGGTCCATGTTTACTTCCTGTCAGCTGATGTTTTTTACATACACTGCAACAGGAAATAAACTGGGACACATTTAGAATGTTTATGTTTGAAACCGTCTAAATATTGTATATTTGTGACATCACGAATGGACAGAAATCCTAACGGCTTGTTTCAAACGCACAATTTCTGAATATGGGCTGTTTGTATTTCTCTGTATATTGAGCGTTTTGATAGTTTAACAGTATTTATATAGCACTTAAACCTGCTTTATAATATAAAAGATATGAAAAGCTCACTTTTTACAATATGGGACCTTTAAAGAGTGAAAATAACAAAATAAGTACAGTGCAACAGCATTTTCATGTTAAACCTTTGATTTTAGCTTTAAAGCTGAAGTAGGCGAGATTGGAGCAAATATGATTAAAAAAAGTTATTTTTATAAAACGGTCGCTATATCGTGACAGTAGGACATGAAACAGGTAACCTGAAAAAAATCATTTGCCTCTGAGGTCTGCTATCCATCTGCTGTCTATGAGAGCCGGCTGTCAATCACTCGTGAACTCCGACCAAACGGTCAAACTAGGCCGCGCTGATCAAATAGGAATCAATATTCTGTTACTTTAATGCCTATTTCTTGCCTCAAATGTTTTCAGAATCATCTTGTAGTGCACGGTTTAGCTGTAAAATGAGAAAGTTTGTGACGCCGCAAAATTAACAAAAAATTTTAATTCAAGTGTAAACCTTTTTTAATGCAGCAACAAATTGGTCAAAACTTACAAAGGAATTCAAATTCCAGTATATAATGTATATAGTATATACACCTAGAATTGATTTGAATAGATCGGTTCCATAGTCACCGATATCCAATCCAGCTATTTGAGTCAGTATCGGCCTGATATCCGATCTGGTATCGGTATCGGTGCATCCCTAATTTGTATCTGGCACATTGAAATAACAGCTGTTTTGTAGACCTCCTGAAATGAACTGATACTTGTGGTTTATTGGATGGTAGTAAATCAATCTAAAACTTATAGTAAAAATGTCCATCAAAGTAAGTGTACAATTAGATCTTCTAAACTGCCAGGGATAAAAGAGTTGTCTGTTGGAACAGTTTACATGCCTATAAGACAGGCAGGACACCTGACTGGGGAACAAGTTGGCCACCCAACTTGGGAACAGGATAGCTCCAGTGGGAAAAGGGAAACACAGCCATCTGTTACTCAGTGAGTAAAGATAGCCTATAAGGAATCTGAAGAATAAGGGTTAAAGAAATTGGGAGAAGTCACCTGCAGGGAAAGAGAACAGAGCTGCAGGGAAACATACGTTCTGGCATGCTTGAAAACAAGACAGTGATTCTAAAAGGAAACAAGAAAACCATACTGCCAGGCAACAAGAGTGGGTCAGTTGATGCTCGGGCTGTCGCGGTGAAGGAATTACTTAAATTATCCTGATTTTAGTGCTGTATAAATAAACTTTATTGCTAGGCTATAATTAGGTATATGCTTCCTTTTTAAAGGACAAAGATGACAGTTTTAAAACAAATTAAATACTTGTTTATTGTTAAATTCAGAACACAGAAGGGCAGCGTTTTACCCAAAGTTGAACATTTTTCAACTGTCTTTGACCAGAAAAAACACCAAACATGCAGCGCTCAGCTCAGATTAAACCCTCAGCACCTCGTCACGCTGCTGGCGTTTGTAGCATAGTGTAAATACGCAGCGCTCCCATTGCAAAGAATTAAAAAAAGAAAAAATGTGAACATAGTGGTTGTGACGGTTGCTTGCCGTCCCCTGCGGTTGGCTTGCCAATAGCGCAGTATTGCAATTTTGTGGTTATTGGGACAGCCCTAGTTGATGCTCCAGAGATCTGGATTTGGGGGACTTACTAGCAAGATATGCTTGCTCTGGGGAACAGAAGCATGAGATGGACAGGACCAAACTTAGCTTAGGTTAACCAAGAAGTCCTCAGTGACTTGATGTCTGGTTTGGTGATTGGCAGTCTGGACACTAGTGCATCGCATGAGGAGAGGCAATGGCTCCATCATAGGGATGCTGGGCTGTGCTTGGGCAGGGCTGGGCTCAGACGGACACAGGACCACTCAGACTCAAGAGCTGGTTGATATCTGCTGGGACCTTAGCTGGCTAGATTGTAATTTAATTTGACTGAACTGAAGTAATTAAACTTGATATCAGGGGGGAACACAGGAAGATTAGCGCTGAGAAAACTGAGTTGATGGACTAAAAGCTGCAGCTGTGAATGGAGGACACTGGGTTGCCTGAGGGGAAAACACCTGGAGCATCTGCTATGCAGTCAGGAGAACGAGACTAGGCGACAGGAACAGGTTTAGTTGTGACATTATAACACAAGAACACGGTGCACCACATTTCAAATCACTACCATTTAATCATCTTTTCCCCCCCAAGGAGCTTACATTACTTTTTACATCATGTCGTGCAGCATGGCATGTGAACCTAGCTGCCTTTTGCAGAACTTTATAAACTTCATTCATTAGTGAGAGTCAAAGCCACGGGCGTCCATGCTCTCACACTTGATTACAGTGCATTCCTATGAAGCCGAGCACTCATCTCCTATTCATGCCTTCAAAAGCCCCCTTGGTGGAGGAGGCAGCATCAAAGCTTTATGAATGAATCTGCGTGCTCATTAGCATGTTAGCTGAGCTGAGCAGGAACCTCGGTGCGCCGGGCCCTGCGGCCAAACAGGTTTAAATTTGGAAACCTCTCTGCTAATTGCACAGCTTCATGCAGCACAATCTGTTGGCGTAGCAGCTCTCCTACGCTGCAGCTAATCAAGTTGAAGCCCTGGCTCCTCACCGAGAGAGAGAGAGAGAGAGAGCGAGAGAGAGAGAGATGCTAATCAAGTAGAAAGTAGTGACAAAGTATTTGTGTGTGTGAGTGTGCTCCTGTTCTCCTATTATTGCACTGCGCCAGGGGTGCTGACTGTTTATAATCTCAGAGAGCTAAATGGAGAGAGTTTATGCCAAAAATAGATGGATCTCCTCATTATAGAGGTTCAAAAGCGGTGAAGAGGCCCGTACAGTTTATATTCTGCTGTCTGTGTGAGCGACCAGACCAGAGACTTTTCTCTTCACAGATGGGAGGTCACATTCAAATATAATCACTGGGGCAAATTAGCACCTATCACTTTGTGGATTATTTAAATCTGATGGTTAAATAGTGAAAGTACTTTTTTTTTACATGTTGTTATAGCCTAAACTTTCACGTCACTAAATATAATGTTCATATATATAGATAAATAGATGGATAGATAGATAAATAGATAGATAGATAGATAGATAGATAGATAGATGTACTTTAGTGAAATATGATATTGTATTGTGATAAAACTTGTGATTTACAACACTAAAAAATAGTAAAACCAACAAAAAGGCTTAGCTAATCAAGAGGGCAACACAGTCAATAACAGTAACATTTTGTTTTGCATTTTGTTTTTATGTCTGCAGGAGCGTCCGTTTGACTTTGAGGAAGGAGACGTGTACATGTCGTCCCATGAGCACCGCTTCCGCATGTTCACCTCTGTGGAGTATGACGGGCAGCTGTACATGACTCCGCAGAACTTCATCGAGTCGGTCACCATGAGCGAACCCAGAAGTATGTTTCACCGACTCACAAATGAGCTTTTACACTTGGGTTGAAAAATGGCCTGGGACAGAATATAATGAAATGAATGTTGTTGTTGTATCCACATTTGAGACGGGTAGATTATTGTTTGTATATTGTGTAGAGACCATGCTTTCTCTGGCAGAAAGTATCTTTGAACTTCATTTAGAAAACATCTCAAGGTTGTTATGTAAGGGATAATGTACAGCGAGCTGGTCATTGTTGTGAAATAAACCCCGACCGGGGTATGCGGCACCCCGAGGGTTTCGCGTCGAGGTCTTGCATCACCATTTCAGGGTTTATTTTACAACAATGACCGCTAGCTGTACAATGTCCCACTTACTACACAGCTACTTACTTAAGAAATCAATAATTTGACACAAAAACGGTCCGCCAGAGTCCGACATCAGAACTGCGCCCATAGCAACGGTCTGTTATACATAGCAACGGTCTGCTATAAAGAAATAACAGACTGTAGACTGCCCTGATTGACCAATCAGAATCAAGTATTCATCCAGGCCTCTTTCATTTGACCTAGCTATACAGTTATTTTTATCACCGTAGTCCCATTTTCTCCTGGCATTATCATTGGTCTTTTATTCTGTACTGTATCTAGATTTTGATGGATTACATTTACATGTGACATCATGCATTCAATTTCTCTTTCCCTCACAGTACAGACTTTATCCTGCAGTTTCACCATCTTACAACATCCATTTTACTGAACATGTGTGCGCTGGTTGGATCCAAATATTAAAGTTTAGTTATATTTCTGTAGTTTTCATATTTGTTTTATATTTTGTTGTAAATAACCAACTAAATTTGATGTGTTTTTAGTTAGTAGATGGCCATCTCTGATCTAAAATTGATGTCCCAATATGGATGTCAGTGCCAGGTGAAAATAGATCCTGTTTTTTTGTTTTTTTTTAACTGAAACCAAGTTTTAAAACACTTTACTGGGTTTAAACACGTCCTTGCCGTTTCTGTCAGCCTGCTGCCAGTCGTAACAGATTAGCCCTGGCCAGCCAGCCTCAAAGCAGATGGCTTTACAGCTATTGTTTAGTCTGAGGTTAATGTTAGTCAGACACACACACACACACACACACACACTCGTCTTGTCCACATTCCCCAGTTGCTCCCATTAACCCTTTCTCTTAACCAGTAAATATCTAAAC
>CAKALU010060619.1:0-43102 GCA_916700995.1 Hozukius guyotensis
TCCTCCACGTGTTACGTTGTCGTCTCGTTACCGACCGGGTGCCGGTGTCTCCCTGCGGCTGCCGGCTGCGGTCGGGAGGCGATAACGTAACTCGTTGAGGAGCCCCGCTGCCTGAGCCTGCGCTGAGGCAGGAAAAGCCAACACTAGGATCAGCAGTGATTCATGGAGAGACCTTTGTCTGGTCAGCTAACATTACTGCCAAGCATCTGAAATATAGAGTGATATTGTGCTTTTAGCTGACGTGTGTCGCCTCACTGTTTTGAGCGATGCTCGTCCATGTCTATTTAGAGCGAGCATGCGCGAGCTCGACGCTGACTTTCGTTGATTTCAAGGCCACAGGTGTCGCTGTTAACAAGCATTTCTGAAAGTTACAAATAGTCCCTTTAATGATATAGTCTTACATTTCGGACTTTTTACCTCCTTATCAACAAAAGAGCCTTTAGGTCCTCTGGTGCTGGTATTTAACCGATGCTAAAGTAGCCCACAAAACAAACTGCTATTAGCTACTACGCTCCGAGACGGAACAGCCTGCCCAGCTACATCAGATATGCAAGCTCTGCTGACACTTTTACAAAACAACTAAATACCTACTTATTCAGGCATTTAGTTAATGTACGTTTTTATCTTTTTCTACTGCTTGTATTTGTCTGCATTTTTATTGGATCTTTTATTCTAGTTTTATTAACTTATTTATTTTATTTCTGTGGTGTGTTGTTTTTAATGCCATATTGTGAAACACTTTGAGCTGCATTTTATGCATGAAATGTGCTATACAAACAAAGTTGTTAATATTAGGAGTTGTACCAAGTATGCAACCAGAGTTTACACAGAACATTTAGAGCTAATGCAGTAGCTCCGGACCTGGGTGTCGAGACCTCACAAATGGTGACTAGATAACTCTGATCAAGATTAGGGAAAAAACTTTTACTTCACAAACTACTTGTGTTCTTTTTCTGGTGTTTCTTTAATTTGAGAAATACTTACAGAGCAAATATATAGGAAATATGATGAATGAGAACAAATACATGTTGAGCAGCACAGAAGACATACAGGAGAGGAGCAACTTGTAGATTTACATACTAAAGTGTACTGAATATGAAAGCGAGGGACAAAGTACAAAGAAGTACCACGGAGAGAAAACAGATGAAGACACTGAAAAAGAAGTCGAGATGAATAGCGAGGGATAGAAAAACACGAGAGGCAAAAGATAAATAAGTAAATTAGAGAAGAGAAAACTGATTGATGCATGAGCTCGCTGGGAAAAGAGTGGAACATTTTCCGTCTGCCCCGTTTTCCAAGTGCTGGTTTTCCTGATGGAATATTTAAATATGCTTTCAGGGCAAAAAAAGTGCTGCTGGTTTTGAAGTCAAAAATGGGAACACACATAGAGGCGGGGTGTTTATGGGTCTGTAAGTAGTAATAATGTTTTCAGTACACTGACCACCTCCAGGGACCAAGTGTCAATCTGAGTTTATGAGCCCCCCCCCCACCTCTATCAGTGTATGTGTGTGTGTGTGTGTGTGTCTAGCGGGGACATGACTCGTCTGAGCGGGAGCGTGTCATCTCTGCACTCACCGTTGCCGAGGTGATTGACAGCAGAACTAATTCCACATTTATCACCCATGGTGGATTGACAGATGTGTGCGTTGTACACACAAACAGCGCTCACAGAAGGACACCGAGCAGGAGGCCTGAAACACCACACAAGATGGGTAGCAAAGACGGATACTCACTCCAACGCAGCATTTAATGTCACAAACACACAGTAGGTGCTATTATTTGTTTAAGGGTGATGTCAAGGTGCAGACTCTTTCACACTGAGCAAATTGATTTCTTTCTTTCGCTTCAAGTAATACAGTATATGCATCATACAGACACATATCTCTTTCCTTCCTTATTCCTATAAAACACTTTTTCCATGTATTTCAAGTTCAAGGCCACAGGAAAGCACATTGCATGTGAGGTTGCAGACATGCACGTCTACAAATGCTTTATGTAAGCATTATCATGATGTCATAATTAGCTCATTCATTTGATTTGATTCCACAATGATTTCTCAAGGGAGGCTATATGGAGAGTTATACTATCTTGGTTATTTGCAACCAGAGGTGACACGAGAGGGTGGAGCTAAGCACAACTGAAAGCTGAATTTTTAGGCGACCAAAAAGGTTTAAATGAACTTTCATGAAATGAAAACACGCTGTGAAAGGGTTAAAGTTCTAAGACGAAAACACAGACAACACGGGGGTAGCGACCTGTCAATCACAAGGTAGCCCCGACCTAAAGCATCCCCTGCTTTATGGTCTGTTTGACTCTGAATGGGACCATAATTTACTAAATGAACATCATGCTGGATTGAAGAAGACTTGAAACTAGCGATTGAGACCATAAACTCATGTTTACAATGTTTACTGAGGTAATAAATCAAGTGAGAAGTAGGGTCATTTTCTCATAGACTTCTATACAATCAGACTTATTTTAGCAACCAGAGGAGTCGCCCCCTGCTGGCTATTAGAAAGAATGCAAGTTTAAGGCACTTCAGCATTGGCTTCACTTTTCCGACCCCGGAGTTGCTCACTGTGTTAAACGCGGCCTCCATTTACTTCAATTCATCAAGACTTTTCTTCGTTTTTGATTCTTTGTTCACTGTGGAGCCAAGCGAGAAAAAGTTCTCTTCAAGAATTCAAGGTAACACGGGGTGAGTAACTGATATACAAATAGTCATTTTGTGTGTGAAGTATTCCTTTATACATGAAACAATCACATCTCTTCTTTGAAAATACCAACCACACCTACTTTCAAGGAATTTGATTCTAATGACAAGTACTTTCTGTGTAGCCAAACTGCTGGTTAAACTATTAAAACTCATCAATGAGCCACACTGCTTCACTGGCTGGCATGTTCCTTATGACCGTGAACACAGGTACTTTGTTTTATTTTGAGTCCATCCCACAGACATGGTCCTGCTGTAAACGTCCACCAGAGCACCAAATGTGCATCATTTCGTGGCTGAAAATAATCCCCGACTGTGAAGGCTCATGCACACCTTCATTTTCTTGCAGACAGGTGCGTAGGAGGAAATGTCCATAGGCAAGAGAAGAGAGGATTCCTGCACGCTGTCTTTTTACTACCTATTTCCTCTACGATGAAGGTCTAACCGGGTTCCCACTCTTTTCTAGAGATCATTTCCAGTGATGATCTAGCTGGTATGACAGTCAGGGATCGCGGCATACACTAATATGTTCCTCGAGTCTGATTTAAAAAGACATGCAGTCGATCTCTTACATGCTTGTCAACTTTAGCAACTGAAACAAACAACAAATTTAACATTATTCAACCATTTAAAACAGGTTGAGAAGAAAACAACATGCCATCCAACTAGGTTTGCTGTGGTAGTCGGTGTTACCGGTGTTACACGATGGTCGGGCACACACTGATTACATCACGTACCCACCGCCTGCTTTTTTTTTTACAGAAATAAAACCCATTTAGTTCATTTTCGCGTATCAGCGCCGTGTTATCAATACATAGTTAAAGGACGGAGCTACAAACTCAAAGTGAAAGTGTCTGCTCGGTACGGAGTCTCAGCACAGAGAAGCTAGAATCAGATTTCACACACTCTCACACAGCCGGTGTGCGTGGCGGAGCAGCGCCAGGTGGAAACGAGAGGCCAGACACAACAGCCATCCGACGTTAAGGATCAAAGTAAGCTCACTACACAAACTGACCGTCATCTTCTCCTTTAAAAAGTTCGGTGTAATCTGTAACACCGGTGTTGTCACAAGTTTATTAACCGGTGGGTAAATTTCCTCACCACCACATCCCTATATTCAACATGCATGTGCTCCCATGTGATGAGACTTGGGGGGGTGTTAACAGCGTTTCAACAAAAAAACCGAGAACAACCTACTCAAAATACTCTCGTCCATAAACTACCATTTGAACCTTAATGTGATCCTGAACATAACTTAGCCCTTTCCGATGACAATGTTATCTGATAGATAGCCTAGTAGTTCATTCTCAGCTAAAAGAAAATAGGAGAATGTTGAAATAATTTTCCAGCACAACACAAGATTTTCCAGGACATTTTACTTTTTCTTTCATTTTCCATGTGTTTTCAATGACTGGAAAATTGGTCAACTTTTTTCCAGGTTTTCCAGGACGCGTGGGAACCCTGTCTACAGACCAAAGAGTTGTACTCCTCAATAAAGTTCATTGCAAGTAAAAGGACATTGTGTGGGAATTCTCTCTTCTCCTGAAAATAATCCTCAACAAATTCTGAGTTCAGTACTGTTTGACTATGAATGTATGCTAAAAACTACAATGCCCAGCAGTTTTAGGTGACTATCATTGAATATTATTAGTGACACATTTATAAAGATTTACGTCTTCAGCATGAGTGCCGCACACAGAGTAGAGAAAACGAAAAGTATTGACTGTTTAGGTCAGTTGCAGACATTTTAGGTGCTTTAGAGTAGCAGAGGGATTGCGGAGAAAACAGGCCGGCAGATACAAGCAAAACACAAATTATTTCTCCCCTGTACTCAACCACAAATGATGCTTCCCCTTCAAAATCAGCTTGAACACAGATTTCAAACCTTTGTCTCCTGTTCTCCTCACTCCATCTCACACTTAAAAACACAGCAGCAAATTAGAATTTTCTGCCCTCTTCCACTCCGCTCGCTTCATGAGAGCGCGAAAAAAGGGAGAGGTGTTGTTTTCTGGCGGCTTTAATGTTGTCTGCTAATTTCTGCCAAAAAAAGAAAAGTACACCTCTCTTCTCCCCACCCCAAAAAAAAACACTAACAGAACCGAGTAGGTGAGGCTGTGTCACATACAGTGTGAGATGCAACAAAGTCTCGATTGTCAGTCCTCCTCGCCCACGCAAGTAACAGAATTGCATTCCTAATTACAGCTGCATAAAGTATCTGACATTAACTCTGCCTCCTCCCTGTCTTAAGGTTAAAGCGATAAATATGCCATGAAACAAAAATGGCAGACGGTGAGGCCTTGCTGACATTAAAGTCACCTATAAACACACACCTGCTTGTCTGTCCTCTCACACCCAAATGTTGAGCTAATTAGACTGATTCATTCCCCACGGACATCTAAGGTGATATGTACATGCTAAAACACTAATGAGGTGTGCCTGTTATTAAGCGCACAACCATTCCAATGACTGGTAGGTGAAACATGTTTTGTCCGTAGCACCTGCTAATGCTCTAGTGTAGCAGGTTCAAAATGTAGAATTAGTAGACATTAAAAGAACAACGTTTATTACAGCAGCTCAAAAAGCTTAATCATTTTGGATCAGACTTGTGTTTTCCCTTTTTTCCTTAAACTCCTTCGTTCCTCTGCCAAATCCCAATCATGATATAGAGGCTTGAAAATAGTTGCTGCCAAACTACAACATAAAGACAGCTCCAAGATCCACTGGAAGAAAGCCCAAAGTGTGGGTGAGACAGTGAAGCACGGTACGGGAAAAAATGTTAAGTATATAAACATGGCCAAAGGCAGGGTTGTATTACTAAAGCTGGACGTTGGAGTTGAATATAAAAAGAGTTTTACCACAGCAAAGGAAACCTCAAGAACCAACCGAGTTAAAGACATTATCACACTATCATACTGAAAGAAACACATCTACCACTTCTGCAGATTTGTTTGAGCTACACCAAAACAGGGCATCTGCGTAATCTTCTGCCATTATATGGTACTGAATGTCTAATTACTATAGAAGGATAAATAAACAACCAAATGATCCAACTGACCCAGATGTATTATGACTGGTGAAATCTAAAGGGCTGCATTCTGATGTAGCACTTTAGATTTTCTGTACACAAAATGAACATTAAAAGCAATTAACACTGAAAAGACTGTGAAAAGAAAGTTCAAGTGTTGGAAAAAAAAAACTGTTAAAACTTTTATTGTTACTGTCAAAGTTAACGCGATAACGCATTAACACAAATTCATTTTAACGCCACTAATTTCTTTAACGCATGAATGCAAATTGTGATCTTTAGGTTGTAGCAGGCTCATTTAAAGATACTGGTATCATATGAAACTAGTGAACCTAATGAATCCATTGGTACCAACCATGTCATACTAGCTTGTCGCGAAGGAGGCTAAATAACGCTCTTAACTTACACTAAATTTTGGCGAGGAAAAACTGTCATGGCCATTTCAAAGGGGTCTCTTGACCTCTGACCTCAAGATATGTGAATGTAAATGGGTTCTATGTGTACCCACGAGTCTCCCCTTTACAGACATGCCCACTTTATGATAATCACATGCAGTTTGGGGCAAGTCATAGTCAAGTCAGCACACTGACACACTGACAGCTGTTGTTGCCTGTTGGGCTGCAGTTTGCCATGTTGTGATTTGAGCATATTTTTTTATGCTAAATGCAGTACCTGTGAGGGTTTCTGGACAATATTTGTGTTGTTAATTGATTTCCAAAAATAAATATATACATACATTTAGCATAAAACATACATAAAGCAGCATATTTGCCAACTCCCATGTTGATAAGAGTATTAAATACTTGACAAATCTCCCTTTAAGGTACATTTTGAACAGATAAAAAATGTGCGATTAATTTGCAATTAAAATGTAATCGATTGACAGCCCTAATTTTGATGTTCATAAAATGTACTAATGTAATGTAAAGTCTCCCACGGGTTAAAAACAACAACGCATTTGGTCTTTGCAAACGGAAATGACGTAGGTTCCGTGTTTATCTGCATATAGAGTGGGGAATGCCAGGTGTGAACTGACAGGTTAGAGTCGTCCACTTGTGATGGGATCACCTAAGACCCATGTTAATGCTCAGGTCTGAATAGGATCTTGTGGGAACAGTGAAAGGAGCTGAAGCCTACTGTATGACCCCATGACTTTATGTGCTTAAATGACACAGGACCATTTTTACACAGCTCCACCAAGAGGCATCCTTTCTTCTAAAAGCAGTAAGGAAAGGACACTAAATGTTTTGGCCATTCAGCAAAAAGAAAAAGTAACTAATCTGCTGTCAAACAGTAAATATGTCTTCCCTATGAATTATGCAGCTTCTCACACAGCCAGTCAGCAACAAATAGACCACTTTTCACTTGTTATTGACACAACCACCTTGGGGCAGTCAATGAAACTTTGTAAACATAATAAGCTTTGCCTAATTTAATGTCTGAGGCGTGGTATTTTATGTTCGTGTGGTTATAGTCTATCGTAGGATTGTGCAGCATATGTGTTGGACGGGTAAACCACAGCCCATTTGTGCACAGATGTTGCATGCCTCATAGAGAGCATGTACAACTTGTTGATGTTTGAGAAAGGGGGGGATTTATGGCTAAATGCAGGTACTTAAGCTCACTTTCTGCCATAAAAACTAATGCTCACCAAGCAAAACAAAGCACAGGGGCGGGGCCTCCACTACCTGCAGCTCTATCGACTCCAGACTGGTGCATTCAAACCTTCTCCACCCACAGCAGATGCAAAAATACCCATTAGAACTGCTGCAAAGCAAAGATGTATTAAAAAAAGCAGAAACTATCACATGCAGAGCATGGATGAATGAGCAGGCAATGAAGCGTCCAATCAGTGGTCCAATCACTGATTAGGAAAACTTCACACTGCTATATTGAAATGCACCATTAATAGAAATTAATCAGGACTGGCTGAGATATTGCATGTGTTGGTTAAATGAAATGTCAGCCATAGTTCTGTCCCGCAAGACATAAAGACAGCAAAGCAAAGACATGGCAGCCAGACAATCGGGGTGCTGAAGAGAGGAGAAAACAAAAATAAACGAGTACACTAAAATCAGCTGTTTGAGCAGCAGATAACTCGTAACGGGCCGTTTGACAGCGTCTCTGATTTTCCTGTGAGCTCTGGCTTGATGTCCTCAAAACCCTTTTAACTAAGAGCTGAAGTAACTTCCTGCAGCCGTCAGTGTTGCCAGGCAACTTTGTTCTCTAGGACATTCTATCAGGAAACGCTGTGGCCTGCGGTGAGTTCAAAGACTGCGCCGTTTTCTCTGAAAGACTCAGATGGAGGCTGCCAATAATGGAAGATGGGCGATACGCACAGACGGCGAGATGAAGGGGGGGGTGGGGACAGAGCGCCAGCGCTACGGAGCCACCATTAAGGCCGAATAAGAGCTGAGAAATAGCAGGTGTGTGTGGAGGAGGAGGAGGAGGAGGAGGAGGAAAAACGTGTGTGTGTGTGTGTGTGTGTGTAAAGTATATCTTTCCATGTGTACACCGAATGCTTTTACAAGAGTGGGAGACTTTTTTTGTAGTGTCGCCTGGTGTGTAGGTGCAAGCAAAAGCCGGAGAGACTGTATGTGTGCATGTGCATGTGTACACACACATGCGCACGAGATACAATAGCAGCTTTATATCCGGAACAGTATGCCATTACATCCCAATGAGCTGCTAAGGCTCTAATTACGCCGCAAATCGGACTGCACACATAAAGGTGTCTGAGCGCCTGCGTTTGAGGGCAGCGCCGAAAAAAGTTTCACAAGAACAGCAAACTGTGGAAAACTGGCCACTTGAGACAAACAACATGTACCTGTTAATGTGTGTGTTGTGTGTACAGAGAATAACCGCGGTACCATCTCCATTTTCTATCCTATAAGGACCTACAGCACGCATTAAAAATAGATGTTGTCTCTAACACACACATACACACACACACACACACACACAGGCGGTGACAAACACGCACGCATTAATAATAGTCAACTAAGTGCCAAAGTTCAGCCTCAGCGCTGCTTAGGGAGCAGGTTTCAATACCTGCAGTGAGAGCCGGGTTCAGCTCTGAAGTGAAAGCCTTCACTGTGGGGACTGGCACAATGTGAAATGCAATCATAACACATAACAGGGAAATGCAAGGACAGGAAGTAGAGAGAGGAGGGAGGGGGAGGTGGTGGTGGAGAGGAGGAGGGGGGGGGTGTCTGGAACAAGAAAAATGGAGGATGAGGCCGGGGGAAAGTGAGACCCCTGGTGATAATCTGCAAATGCTGCAGGTTTGATCCTTCAGCTGTGTGAGAGACTTCTTATACGCGCCTGTATTACTATACTTGTGAGGACTTCTACAGTGCCACAATCTCTAAGAGAGACTGTTTCTACTGTGAGAGCAGAGATCTCATGGAATGATCTCCTATTTCATCTGTACCTTGTTTACCGTCTTTTTATTAATGACATTGGGCTTCATGCAGGAAGCGATATAAGAACAAATGTCCTCTTATTTCTGTTCATATCCAGAATCTGTTCTTATTTTGTTAGTACCCATTGATTCCTGGGATTCACCAATGTTTTCTTATTTTGGCTCTTCTCTTAAAGAGCACTCTTATCAAGATAAGAAAAACACATCTTGTTTTCACAGTCCTTCTTACAGCTTTTTTTTGGTGGCATTTCTCCAATTCTTGGGCATGTACCAGAGTATTTGCACACGGCACAACACAACACCTGCCCTATATTGCTTAGGGGGCGTTACCTATGCCAATACATGCCTTTATATAGTGTGGTGTTGTATGGTGTTATGGGGGTGTTATCTATGCTAATAATAATCAATCGGCCACACGCCTCCAATTTATGATCAAGTGGCATTCATCATTCTGCACACCGGGGTAAGAGATGATTAGGATGGTTAAGAACGTTTGGTGCATCTGGAATTGATTTCTATTTCTTTCCTCTTAACAGAAAATTAAGAGAAAATATAAGAAATTTAAGAGAATCTTGCTACATGAGGCCCATTGTCTGTTTATTTTATTTTCAACTGGGTGGGTAAAACTCCTGAATCCTGAAAATCTTTTTTGGCCCTATAATAAACCAATATTAAATAAATAGACATTTTATATAATAAAAATTCACTTTCTTAATGATGATGTTTTCTCAACTAGTCACATCACTTGTTCATGGCATAAATATATGATATAAATATGACTATCGTCTTCTTAGTACTAATTACATGTGTATAGCTATGATACACTACTCATTCAATATATCAATTGATAACTTCAAGTAACTTCCACCTTTTTTCCTCCTTTTTTTGTATTTTAGGGTCCTTTATCGTTTCCCCTGTATGCTGGCTGAGCAGCACTGAGCTTGAAACACGTTGCTGTCTCTGTACCAGCCTCTGATAATCATCCTTTTGTTAATATTTTTTCATTAAAAGTTTTGATAAATATGTTAATATTTGCAAACAATGAGCTTCCTTTTCTCTCTTATCTTGTACACTTTTAGTTAGTTGACTGAGCACACAGCCTTGACAAGCAGAAACTGAAATATGTTACTGTTACAGGCAATAATTATGCCGAGTTTGTACATATGACACGTGAAGCAAACACGGAAATCTGGCAGCAAATAGAGCTCGACACTGAAATCATTTTGAATTCAAGGTTTGAAAAGAAAATCTTCCTCCTGCAAACAACAACACGCTTTCACACAGACGGCACGATGCAGTGGTGTCTGCGTGATGGAGCTGAAACGTGTCCTTGCACCGAGTCAATCGAGGTCCTCCCGAGAATAGTAAACGGGTGTTTGCGTGAGTGTGCATGCATGCTGTACTCTTGTTGGTACCGGTCACCCACACGGTGTCGTTTAAGAAACGACATGAAAATATGCAGAGAAAAGTCATGGACGAGAGCTCGCTGCCGCTCTTATGCACACACACACACACACACTCACACACACACACACACACACACACACACACAGAAGGAGACGTGGTTCGTCACTTTAAGCAGACGAGCTGGGTGATGTTGTGGTTTCATTACCGCAGGAAAAAAAAAAGAATCACCGCTGAAGCAAGGTCACATCATGAGTCGCACATAAAGTTTCCATCTCTCTCTCTCTCTCTCATATAACCATGTCTCCATCAGTATCGTCAAGGTCATTTCTTTAGCAAATCACCCTCCTCCTCTCCCACTCTTCTCTCTTTACTTCTATCCATTCCTCAACTGGGCCATTACCTGAAAAGGCCATTACTTGAAATCTCCTCTGAGAGATGAGGCTTGACTTTTAAGTGATGCTGTCATAGTTGAGCCAACTTTTTCGGCAACTATAAAGCCAGTCCAACTGTGATATAAATGTTTTTAGACGACTAAATACAAGGCGAGCTCTCGCTTTGCGGGGAATGCATTTTTTACCTAAGCGGAGTGCACAATTGGTGACGATAATCATAAAATTGGTCTCGACAAATGCACTCAAAAGCTGTTCAAACACTCGTTTTCCAGAATTGCATTTACTGTCTGCACTGTTGACATCTATTTCCACCCATTTTCAAATTGCATTTTCATTCTCACAGTTTTGCGCAGCACTAATGTCCCCTTCATTTGAATCGCAGGTAGACGGCACATTAAAATTCCTGGGGAGAATCCAGTTGTTTTGCAGACTAATTATAGGCAGAAAAAATGAACAGCGTTGGGGAATTTGCACAGACTTCCTAAATACAAACCCGATGCTCGAGTGTCCTCGCCAGGAATGCTTTTTTCAGTATCAGTGAGCCATTTCTCCTCAAGTCTGCCAACTTACTTTAACAAGTGGTCAAAACTCTGTAACGCCGCAAATTCAACGTGCTGACACCTGCCTTGACAGCTTAGAGGAAATACTGCTTCCCAGTGAATAAGCTGCCTTAACGTCATGCCTCAGGCACATGAATATTTAACATTATTTTAATACACGGCTATTAAATTGTATGCTTAATGATTTAAAAGTGATTAAGTAGGAGTTCTGTCATAAAACTTTTTTTTCTTTCCATTCGTTCAGGAGCATTTTCCCTAAAGTAATGAAATGGTCTAGTTAACCTGAACCTTGGGGAAATGCCTGTATGACACTGAAAGAGGAAAGAGAGAGCAGAAATCACAGGAGCTTTGTGGCTGACTGGTACTGGCTTCAACGCAAAAACACACAAACGTACCTGTTTGGCGAGGGTGACGGCATCAGCGTGAAGTCGGTCTCTCAGATGAGGGTCCAGTTGGAAAGCCGGTGCGATCTCCACAACCTGCAAAACAACAGCATTTTATTGATAATGCTGTCAAAATAACATAAATACAACTGTGCGTATTTCAACTCAAGGATCAACAGCTACAAAATCCTGCACCTTGAACAGCTTTATTAATTCATTTTGACACTCGTGGTTAATTCATATCATAATTTGAGGTCTGATGTGTCAACAGCAGCACTAACGTCCAAGAGAATTTGCGCGTTTCCAGCCTCAGTGTCAAGCTCAATGAATAAAAACTGGCAAAATGTTTTAATTAAGTTTCTACAACATTTTGTCAGTTTTTATTCATTGAGCCTGCCACTGAGGCTGGAAATGTACAAATTCTCTTGGACGTTTAGTGCTGCTTTTGACACATCAGACCTCAAATTATTATAATAATATGCCACTGAAATTAATTTCATTCAAAATGCATAGACAGGGTGTTAAGATATTTGCTCTGAAAAGCCACGCTATGCTACCCTGTAGCCCTTTCATTTAATGGATGTTATATTATTAGTAACCGCTACTGAGTGCAATGTATTTTTCCATTGTAGAACTTGATCCATTATGTTCACCTGCTCTGTCTGCTGTTTTGTACTGGGCAGGTAGTGTTTAGTGGGTTTAACGGAGATTTTTTGGTGAAAACAGTGGTTGATGAGAGCAGACAGACAGTAAAAGCACCACAGACTTACAGTTAGCTTCCCACTAACATTCAGTAAACACCATAATTTGTTTTAATCTTTCCTACAGAAGCCATCAGTTTGATACAGTATGTGTCACTTCAGAAAAACAGATGGAGTGAATCATTTGAAGTCACATTCAGCCTTTCATTTGGTCTTGCCACGGCTGCTGGGTAGGTGGGTGGGTGGGGTTCGCCATGTTGGAGGCTGATCTGTTTCCATTCCGCTGCATCAAACAAGTCAACCCATCCAAAAGAAATAATTGAATCCAGCTCAAAAACAACGTGACCCGTGTCTGATTATAAAAAAATAAAAATCACAAGAACTCAATTTAGAGTTGTATCAAATCCCCCCTAAAGAAACCCTCTCCAAGTATGAAATGCACTTCCAAGACACAGAGACAAAACTAAAAATATCCTATCGGCGCTCTAGCGTCCCTAATCTATTTCAACAAGCGACTATTCTTGTTTCTGAGATTCAAAAAGATCTTAGATTAAGGGCAAAGGCAGATTAAGCCTCGCAGAATCAAAGAGCAGCAGCTCTGGCATGAACGGAGCCGCTAATATGATTATCATCTATAATTTGATTAAAAGGGAAGGAAGAAAGTGATGAAAACACATGATTGAAACTGCTTTGAGGTGACAATAAGTAATGAAATATTACACATGTTAATCAGCTTCCTCTGATGAAAGCATTGTCATGTTGAGTGACTATTAGATGACAGTTTCAATTTTCGCTCTCATGTGGTATTCAGACATTTTTTTTGTTATTTTGACAATCAGGTGATGCTGTAATACCGCATTTCCTTCCAGCCCAAAAAATCTAGGAATACATAGCCAATAAATGACAATCAATTCAAAGCTATATGCTCGTAAACTGTTTAAACAAGTTAATGTGGTGGAGAACTGCTAAGACTCCCATTCACACTGGCTAATTTTTATTGCTACGTAATCCTCTTACCCCCTGCTGCTCAGGACTTCTATGATACCCAGGGCCACAAGTGCCATAATAATCATAATCACAACTATAATCATCATATTTATTAATGTGTTGCTTAATTGGCTTGTTTTCCTAAATAAAAGGGAAACACATTACGGTGTTGTGTATATTCAGTAGACTGCAGTGTCTGCAGGTGTGATTCCCGCTTATGACCTTTGTTTAATGTCCGCCCACCATCGCCATCCACTTCATGCTAATCTACGTAATACGGCAGAAATGCCACGAAGATAATCTTAAATAAATTCAAACACTAAATTGGCTTAGATGAATTTCGGAATGGGGGTACTTCACCTTTTGGTGTCTCCGCTGAATGGAGCAGTCTCTCTCGTAGAGGTGGATGACATTACCATATTTATCGCCTGGGGGAAGAGACAAAGAGAGAAGTAGGTGAGACAATGAAGCGAGCAAAGAAGATTAGAAGATAATCAGGGGTATGAAGAAAAAGGAGTGGTTGAATTCAAGTAAAGGAGAAGTGAAAGAAACAGTCATTAGTCTTAAATTCACTGTGAGACACGTCCATTGATGGCCGGCTGCTACGACCCACATCTTTAAACCAACCGACCTGTATACGACATGAAAAGACACATTCAAAGCGTCCGTAGACAGATGGTAGAATCTCAAGGGACAGCTACAGCCAGACACTGCTTTTTGGTAGCATTCTTGCTAGCAGGCCCGGTTGCATTTAGTGTGCAAGAAAAATGCTGTTCTTCCTTTGACATGATAGTTGTACGTCGTTTAGTCTGTACTGACAGCAATGTAAATGCATCCGCGTAAATATGCTACGCTCAGAGCTAGTGACGTAGAATAAACACGGAGAAAGACCATGGTGAGTGGGACGGGAGGTCGATGAGTCCACGGGACTTTCAACCAGGAGACTGCGGTTTTGTTGTGTAAGTTGTGTGTTTTCCATACTTATGTTATGTTGATTCCATACGTACTTATTTTAAGCCCAACCGTGACGTTTTTCCTAAACCTAACTAAGTGGTTTTGTTGCCTAAACCTAACTGCGGACGTTACGTCCTCATGACACGCGGAATGTCCTTGTAATGTCGTGTGATTTATACGCTTTCCTGTGAGATCTGTTGGTGCTAGCTGGACGTACAGCATGTTTTGAAAGACACATACAGTATATACTGTAGGTCCCTTAAACAGCCTAATTAAATGTCTTCACAATTTCTTAAACTATCACAGATTTTTCCCTCAAGTACTTTATGAGTGGGGAGTCCTGCAAAACACTGGCAAGAGAAATGTGTGATAATGAATAAAGTACATCCCCCACAAAATATTGTGTTTATCAAAAATTACGTTCTCAACACTTCACAGAGAACTGTAAAACTTAAAATTGAAAAAAATAATTATGAAACCTCACAGCCAAGGCTGATCTATACAAGATAGCCTTGTGGGCTGCATCTAATATTTATTTTCATATCGACTAATCTGTCAATTATTTTTCTCAATTAATTAAAACATCAGCAAAAAGTGAAACATTTACAAGGTGATGTCTCCAATTTCTTGTTTTGTCCATCCAATAATAATAATAATAATAATAATAATAAATTTTCTTTGGTGGTGCCTTCCAGGACACACAAACATAAAAAAATATATAAATAAAAACGGCCAAACATGATGAAAACACCAGCAGAGCAAACATAACAAGAGAGACATTCAGGCAGACATATATGAGGGGGAAATAAACAGTAGCGATGTTGAGGGAAGGACACAGAATAATGGACACTACAGTAAATAGGCCAGTTTGAACAGGTGAGTTTTGAGGTGGGATTTGAATGTTGTGATAGTGTCAGACTGTCGGATGTGAGGAGGGAGGGAGCTCCAGAGCCTGGGAGCAGTGCAGCTGAACACCATAGCACCCATAGGTGCTGAGGCGTGAGGTGGGGGTGGCCAGAAGACCAGCAAAGACCAGCAAATAGTCCAAAACCCAATGATATTCAGTTTAAAATTATAGAAAAAAAGGGTAAACCAGTCCTCACATTGAAAGCTAAGTTGCAACAATTATTATTATGTATATAAATATGCTAAGTCCCATTTCTGACTAAAGTTAAAAACAGTTCCAGCTGGCCAAAGACTTTTTTTGAACAGAATTTTGGGGACAAATTGATGATGCGAGTTAATGATGTCTCCACTTGCATTTTTTTCCTCTTTATATAGCGCCACTATTTAAAGCTTCAGCGGGCAACAATTTTTTGGCATCATTGGGCAAAAATTTCATAACAACCTTTCAGCATATTGTAATTCAAGTGTTCTGAGAGATAACTAGACTTCTGCATCTCCTCATGGCTCTGTTTTCAGGCTTTAAAAAATCGGGAGAGAGCGTTCCTATTGAGCGTTCCTATTGGCTGTGCTCCGGCTGGTGGGCGGTGCTTGGTAGTTCCTCAACTGATCTCAACATGGCTGCCGTGTCATAAACTTTCTCATTTTACAGCTAAACAGTGCACTACAAGATGTTTCTGAAAACAGTTGAGTTGAGAAATAGGCATTACAGTAACAGAATATTGATTCATATTTGATCAGCGCTGCCTAGTTTGACCGGAGTTCGCGAGTGATTGACTCCTGGCTGTCATAGACGGAAGCTGGACGGCAGACTCCAGATCAGCTCTGACTGCTTGTTTTCCTCCGGTCTGTGAAATCTTGCAGATACCATTAGGACCACCGGAGGACACAGAGGAACAAGATTTTTTTCAGATTACCTGTCTCATGCACTACTGTCACGATATAGTGACCGTTTTATAAAAATAACTTTTTTTTAAATCATATTTGCTCCATTTCTACCAACTGCTGATTTAACGCACAATCTAACAAAATTGATATCCGATCGTCTAACACAGATTGCGACCAAGAACTTATCTGAACCATCTCGCACAGTATCACCAGCAAGATCGCTGTTATCGCACAGCGGTTAATGGCCTAAAAAGATGGAAGGATGAACGAAAGAAAAGGCAGAAGAGAAGAGAAATGAGATGGTGGGAGGTTGGGAAAGGAACAAGAGAGGAAGGAGCAGGGTACAAATAAAGAGGGCAGATTAAAGGGGAGGAAATGGAAAACAATTAAATTGAAAGTGAAGGAGGGAAATGGGAAAAGAGGGAAAACAGAGGGCTGGCAAAGACATGGCTTTTAACAGGTAATTCACAAAACACACAAAATCCCTTGCATGCCCTAAAGACAGTAATTAATCATGGTGACCACACAGGGAGAACTACACCACGGTAAACACTGAAGCATGCACACACGTAAACACACAAACACATCCGTGCCAGAAGCGCTTACAGTAATGTTCACATGAACATGAACGCACAAATACCCATTCACAAGCACTGTACATACTACATTCAAAGTGCAGATAGACTTCCTGTAAGTGTCGGTGTTGAATTTCAGTTCTATAATATTGAGTGGCAGTAGAGCTGCGTTCACTATAATGAGAAGAAATAAAGGCTGGAGAATCCTCTGCTGGCCAATAAAGCTCATTCAGTCTCATTGTTGTTCATCCGTCTCTCTTCCTCCCATCGCAATACCACCAAGTTCACGCACTCGCATGCATCTTGCTTTCTTAATGAACTTAGATCAATTCGCATAAACAAAAAAAAAAAAACACACGCATATAGTTAAATGCAAACCCAAAGGAAGTCGTAAATGCACTTACCGAGGATCTGTACTTCAATGTGTCTTGGCTTTTCAATAAACTTCTCAACAAACAGGGCTCCGTTCCCAAAAGCCGTCAGGGCTTCAGAGTAGGCCCGCTGGTAATTCTCCTCAAGTTCCTGACAAACAGACGAAAAAAAATCCATACATGTCTGAGTTAGTGCTACTACTCGAGAAGCAGGAGAGTCACAGCAAAGGATTTGTGTGGTTTTCGAGGGGCTTTGTTGCTGCACAGAGGAAAATTTAAGATCCTTTATTCTCTGCATCAGGTTAGTTTTATTTAGTTTAACTTTTATTTCCTGTTGTGATCTATTGTATTTCCCTTCCCTGTCATTCACATGTGATGTTGTTGCAGTTTTCTGTACGTTTGTTTTCCTTTCTTTTGACACAAATGTTTACACCCCCTTAAGGGAGCAAGATTGTACACAACATCTCTGGGAGCAGGCTGTGGGAGGTCACGACCGAGCATGCTGGAGGTCGTGACACAATCTGTGTTTGTCAGTCTGTGACGTCCGTCCAGCCGGCCCGTCCAGCCTTCTCTATTGGGGAAAGACAGAGTCACCATCACGCCTCCGGAGAGGAAACCCGAACCCATTCTCATCTGTCATCTCATGACCTTGAGAGAAGATGCTCCTGGAGGTAAAACAAGCTTCTCAGAAAACAGCGTAAAACTGACATGAAAGGAAAGTGTGAATATCACAGATTGACCAGACATTTTACCACAAAAAATATCTGATCAGACCAGATGAAGAATACCAATAAGAAAGACATTTAGTAGCAGAATGAAGCCAATTGGCCTCATTCGGCACTGAAGGTCTCAAAATGGTACAACTCAAAAAACTCAGTCAATGCACTAGAATCATCAGTACCAGGTCAAAAAAAAATGGCTACAACTGTTGGAGAAATAAACCTACCATATAATGAAATGGCCATTTGTAAAAACATAAGTAGCCACTGAAAAGAATACCTGCAACTTGCACTGAAATACAAGTGTTGGAAAAGGAATTTATTTTATTTGTATTTTTTTGTGGAGTCAGTTGATTTAATAGACTGCACAAAACAGCAACATTTCAGATAGAAGTGCAGTGGATGACATTGAAAACCCTCTACCACTGTATTTTTTATATTGCAATATCAATATATATATGATGTAGTCACATTTCTGGAAAATCAAGGGAGAAACTGTTTATGGATTTTTTTTAAAATAGATTTTTTTGGCAAAACAAATACCTAACAAATCATGATACTTCATCACATTGAAACAGTCCAGCTTATTAATTAGTAACTATGGCTTAATACACCCAGAGATATTGTTTTTTTTATATACTTTATTTTTTCCCTTTTTTTTTCGAAAGGAAAAGGAATTTAAAGTCACACATCGAGCAAAGTTGTCAAATCATTGGTGCACTTCCATTTCTGTAAATGACAGAAAAGACTTTTGAAAGACTAAAGTTAGCAGAATTGCATTTGTACTCCTCCCACATCAGTTCAGTCCGTCTGTCAGTTTTGGCCACTGGAGCTTTGATACGTGCCGTTTTCTTGTTCTCTTACTCTTTGGGAAAGCACATCACGTCAAACTCAGAGCAACAATCTGGCACTTTAATTCTGCCTTGCTTATCAGTAAACATACACATCTCATCCTACAATATGTTGAGAATATAGCTTACTCTGTTAATTCAGCATACAAATGACCCAGGAACTGGCCTTTAATGGAATAAAAAGGCAAACCTACGCATTGTTGCTTGGGGTCCCGACTGTACAGAGAAACCTCTTTACAATTTTTCTCACATTGTATCAGCTGGAGCTGCTGAGGCCCCTGTGACTCAACTGAATAACTAGAAATGTCAACAACTAATTAATTAGACTGGGGTACAAAGGAAAAGGTCATACTTTACAATGGATTGCGGACTTGTGAGGCTCAATGAATACAGTACATTACAACACTGCTATTCTTCGCGTACATCAGTGAGCAATGCGTCCAAATAGCGTCTTTTTTTCAATTGTTCCCAATGAGGAGAGAGCGTATAAAAAGCACTGCACCCAGCGCCTTTTTTCAAAGCGCTCTGACTTTTTTGTGCGCCCGCTCCGAGCGCTTCTAGTTGAAAATCTCTGAACATGTCAGAAAGATGCTGGTGTCGTCACTGTGGATGAAGCGCTCCCCAGCGCCCTGCCAGCGCTTTTCTGCCAGAAAAGGTTAAAGAACCGCTGCGGCTGGCGATGAGCCGTCACTTCAAACGTGACACGTTTCTAGGATCATGGGTTTAGTGAATGTTGCAGCCAATAGGGCCACCCGAGCAATAATATGATAACAGCTAAAAGGAAATTAATAACCGAATTAGCATCTTAATTTGCATATGTAAGGCATAAATTTGAAAGTGAGGACGAAAGAGGGAGTATATCCATTTTAAATGAATGTGGTATTTTGGGGAAAAAAAAGTTACAGTGATGATTTGCATGACTTTAATCATTGTGACTTTGTTTTTTAAGAAGCCAAAGCTAAGAAATAAAGAGCAGTAAATGCTACCAGCCATGAAGGATGAGGAGGTGGCAACGCTCTGTGCGGCGCTGATTCACCACTGATCTGTGCCCTCTTCTATCTGATTGGACAACAAGCTGCTGCTTGCTGAAAAACGTTCGACATGGTCAAACTGGAGAGGCCGACACGGGGGAGAGCTGTGCGTGATCACATGAGCAGGGGCCACACATACACCCTTCAGTGCCTCCACTACTGCTGGCATGAGAAGCAAAGCGGCCGCCAGGCCTTCACTGAGATAAACAGGGGTGACAACTTGCCACTTCCTGGTGTCTATGGGCCTACGGGAGTTTCCCTTTGAGACACTTATTTTGGAAAAAATCATCCACTAAAGGACATTAAACCCCTTCTTGCGTATTGATGTTCACTTACTGCTGGTTTTATTTTACCATTAATAATGTACAATATTTTGTAATAAAAAAAAAGAAAGAAAAAAATCATAATTACCCTACCATTGAACCATGTCAGGTGAAATAGTGTTATTGGACCTGCTTGGCCCGGTTTCCAATAACAAATCAACAGAGATTACGAGTGTTTTTCTTGGAGGTTAAAGCTCTAAAAAAACATTCTGAATATTTCACAAGCATCTCCCAACGCACCCCTTACAGCGAGAGAGCAGCTGTTGGCTGTCCATGCTCAAAAAGCTTTATGAATATGTTTTAAGCGACTGGACTTGTCTAACTGTCTGTAAGCAGTATGATTATACATCAACACACAGCTTACTCAACATAGATGAAAGAAGAAGAAGCATTGTATATGGAGACCATTCACCACACTTACATTATGAAAATGTTGTACATAATGTATAAGGCAGGCTCTTACACGGTCTGTTTTCTGGACTTTATATCGCCCATTTCCTGTTGCATTATGAAGTTCAAGTATGTATAAAGAAGGAGACAAAGTGTGCCTTTATCCCCCTTGTTCTTGGCGAAAATGTAGAGCCCAATGAATACAGTACATTACAACACTGCTAGTGTGCAAGTCTGCAATCTGACAGATCGCCTATGCTTCATAACATTTGTATTTCTACATGAGACTTTCATTAAAAACCAGACATTTTAGTTCCAAGACAAATACCTACATACACTAACTATAACAAGCAACAGAATAGGAAGATATGGAAACTAAAAATGAAAAAGGCCGGACAGGATTTATCTAATTTCATATTAGCATCATAAACAAAATTATTTTTTAGCTATAGAGTTACATGACCCAAAAAGTCCTGGTTTGGCCTAATTCACAGTGCTGTGCGGTCATCACTGAAGCCGTGGTTCCATTCAATTGTCAATAAGCAAACTTTTGAAATGGTTTTGAAACGTTTCCATCAACCGGATTAGAGCGAATAAACTCAGCTACAGCGTAGTTTGGTCAGAAGTTGGTGCTATAGGGTATCATCCGCCAGTAAACAGAGTAGATGAAGTAGAGGTTGAGAACCAGAAACAAAACAAGTTGGCTTGGCCGTCTAACCATCTACGAGTGACAAATGGAGAGAGGTCTTCAAGAATTTGTTTCAATTTGGCACATTTTAATTGTTCTTTTATGTCAGCTAGTATTGGCAATTTGTGTTGTCCGGAGACGAAGACAAACATTTGGGACGTTATGGTAATCTCCGAGAAGACGCCGACAGCAGAAACAGCTGATCAGTCATGTAAGTTAAATGTTTGCTACATCAGAATTTATTCAGCAAAGTTGTTTCCATATATCACATTTAGTGCATCAACTCTTTTTCGACAAAGGCAAAAAACACCTCAAGCGAGTGAAAATTGAGGCAATTGAGGAAGCTTTATCAAGTTTTGCCGTTTCCATACAGCTTTTCTAATGCAATACTTCAAAATGTGCATAAAATACGTGACTGGAAACACGGCTTGTGACAGCTATTGTGACAGCGCACCATTGCTGTCACCGTTACATGGCCGAGAGGACGGAGATGAGGATGGTGATGGTGATTTTTCCCGCCTACGGCTTTCCATCTCCTGATCATATGTATTTATGTACAGCTATGTATGTATTTTGTATGTCAGGGTATTTTATCATATAAAGATTCTTCATTGTTGGAAACTTGACGCCCATGTAAGATGCATTAGATGGATTTTATGATCATCTTTACATCGAGATGCATGTTTGAAAAGTGGCCCCTGGACAGCTACAATATCGAAAGACACTGTTTTCTTAATGTCCTCTTCTGATGCAGGAGAGAATGAGCCTCCAACACGCAGAAATCACTCTGAAATTGCTTCTGTCACCTCGCGAAGCCAGAGTACACACACCAAAACACACATTGATTGGTGGCCGGTTAGATAAATGACCGGGATGTAATTTCCAAGAAATTTCATAAAACTAATGAACATGAAAACCAACATTTGTCGCGAGGCCTGCCGGACATCAAATTGGGTTTGTTTTCTCTTTGCTGGACACGTGTCAGGACAAGATTTATGTTGTTAGAGCAAGCTGTTAAATGACATCGTTCGCAGAAGTGATGATGTACAGCAGCGGGTGATGTCTCACCTCGTACTCTCTGACCACCCTCATGCCGCGACCTCCTCCTCCGTAGGCTGCTTTGAAGATGATGGGGAAGCCGTACGTCTCGGCGAACACCTGCGCGTCCTGCAGGCAGGAGATGGGGGCATCGGTTCCTGGGACCACAGGTACACCTAGACAGGGGCGAGGTAGAGGAAAAGGAAACATAGGTGAGAAATGTTTTACTTTGAAGGCTCTGAATGCTGTACTGTATAGTAATGCTTTTTACATTAATTTAGAGGGATTTATAGATCATATATCATGTGAGGCCACCATAGAGAAGACTGCCAGTAACTACTTTCACACTGCATTTGAGTCTCACAAGGTCAAATTTTGTTTTACAGCAGAAGGGAGCTGCTGTTTTCACTGTTTCTTGCAGTGGCAGATGGAACAAGTTAAAGGCTGAAAAACATGTTCTAAAAATGGACATCCCCCACAGATAAAATGAATGCTTGGAGAGTAAAAGCCAAAGCAATAGCAGGGTGAAAGGTGGAGGGGAGGAGTACCTGAGGTGTAAACGTAGACCCATGTTACAAGACTATCGACAGTGGTGGGATGTAACAACATATATTTACTCAAGTACTTAAAGTTGTGCTAATTCTAACTACTCTATATACTGTTGGGTTCAACCTACAACAGTAAAATGCAACATACTGTACACATTAATGCAGCATTAACATTAAAAACATCATATATAATAGTAAAACACAGGGACAATTCTTCTGCAGAATGAGTACTTTTATTTTAATGACAACATTTATATACTGTACTTTTACTTAAGTAATGTTTTAAATGCAGGACTTAAAGGATCTGAATACTTCTTCCACCACGGACTAGCGATGTGTGACAGGGTTGGTGTCAATGACTACATTTACATGCACAAAATATTCAATTTTTTGCACTTATTCCAAAAAAGACAATATTCTACTAACTTTGGAGTGAGTTATTAGGTCCGCATCATTACCACGCCAGCGTAACCCTGCAGCGTGCCAAGTAGGCGGAGTCTGCACACCATTTAAAAGGCGTATCAGCCAGCGGATACCCCACTCAATTCAAGCGGCGAAAGAGGAGTGTACGCCTACCTCGATCACATGGCTTATACAAACACAACAAGGTAAATCTTGATGCCAAGCAACAATGCAATCTTACATTGATGAATAGTGTCGGTATATATTTAACATACAGCAGAGCAGTCCGCAGGTGATTGCTGGTATCATTTTGTCTCCGTGGCATCGTTATCTCGTCAACAATTAATGACACAATAAACCTTGATTGCTCTGGCAGATCCATGCTTTATTTAAAGTGAAGCCTCCTCCCGGCAGCAAATGTTTTCCCCTCCGTTTAAGAGGCGTGCTCCTCCCTCACCGCTCATTATCATTTCTCAGAGGATAGTGTGTGAAAAGGAGCGCACCCAGTATTATGACAAAATGCACCAGGGAAGTCTTCCCCTTCCATACCTGCACTGATGGCCAGGGAGCGAGCCTCCACCTTGTCTCCCATCTTGGCGACCGTTTCTGGGGTTGGTCCTATGAACATCACCCCCGCGTCATGGCAGGCCTGGGCAAAGTCCGCCCGCTCGGAGAGGAAACCGTAGCCCGGGTGGATGGCGTCCACATTGTTGTCCTAAGAAGTGAGAGAGGGGATACATGGAGAAATTATTCACTTAAACACATCCCACTAATTAAACTAATGCGTCCACTATTCAACAACACATTATTTTTGTATTCCCATTTATTTTCAGGTTAGTGCTCAAATATTTGCCGGTGGAACCCAGGGAAAAGGAAATGTGGCCCAGCTAAGCAACAGGAGTTCTGTTAAATACAGAGCCACTGCGGGTACCCAGTTAACACTTGGCTGACTACTGGTGAGGGAAATAAAAGCGTCATCACACACACTAACCTGCATGCTTTACCACACGCTGTCTGCTGGCCAGTGAAAAGGATCTATGTATCACTTAACGGCAAAGGGACCGTGAGCTAATGACATACTTTATTCTCATTCTGTCTTAGTTGCGATGGCCTTAATCATCATCTGCTCAATGGACACCAGTAGGAAACTGAGCGAGTAGACAGGCACGCATAATTTGAGGGTCAGGGGGAAGGTACTGAGAGGGACACACACACACACACACACACACACACACACACACTGGGTAGCAGACAGATACAGTAGCTGCCGAGCTTGACAGATAGAGCCATCTCTAGATCAGTATGTGCCATCTGCTCTTGGATACGAGGCGGACTATAATTATGGGCTGTCCCGTTGTTAAGGGAGCTGTTACTGGCAGGCCAGAGGAGGCATGGAGCCACACACACAAACACACACACACACACACAATGCAGCAAGTGCATGCACACGAGCAGGTACACACACATGAATGCAAAGAGGCACGGACAGTAGATGAAGATTCACACACACAACGCCCCGGGGTGACACACATTCATACGAGCAAAATCATACACTCGTGCTTTCACACACATTTTCACATAGAACGTCACACACAGAAGGTACTGGGACAGAGACGGATGGTTATTTCGGTCGCACAGTAACAGAGTGATACACAGTGTGAAGAAGAAGTAAGCGTACACTGAATGTGAAAGAGTGAGAGCAGGAGAGACAGAACACACACACACACACACACACATACAGACTTCTTTGCCGGCATGGGGTGGCTGGGCTCCCAGATAGGCAGAAGGATTTTGAGAAATGAGTTGGATGGCGGAGGCTCCCCGACTTGGCGAGCTGACCACATGCCCACGCAGAAAATTATAAACCGTGAGAGATTGATCAGAGAAAGGATAATGAACAACTGGCTGCACGTCCTGGAGGATGGAGGGAGGGCGGGAGGGAAAGGAGGTAACGAGGAACATATCGGATATAACACAGTGATAAGTGTCACATGGAAGAGAAGGAGAGGGAGATAGATAGGGATGATAGGAAAAATTAGGGAAATGGTAGACGGAAGCAGCAACAAGGAGAGGAGGCAAGGAATGATGGGAAAAGGGAAGGAAGAGATAAACAGGGCAGGTTGTTGAGGGATGGACGGAGAGAAGCTGTTTCCTTTTCCTTCCTTCCAACCAAACTAAATATAGACTTCAAGTGAACAGAAAGGAATAAAAGGGATTCGTCTGTCCACCTAATTTTATGTCATTGAAATATACAGTATAGTGTTGCTACATCAATGACCGCTTTCAACTTCAGGAAGGTAGCAGGGTTTTTCCTGTAGATCAAAAGTGAGGTGAACCACCAGAGAATATTTTTTCAACTACCTACTGTAAAAACTAAGTTGAGAAAAAAAAAATGAGCACAACACATGATGTGATGATTCTGTTGTTAATTTGTTTAATTTTTTCTCTTAAAAAAACAACAAAAAGTACCGGATCGATAAGCAGTATCGGTAAGAGTAGTAGTACCGTTAAAATCTTAACGATACCCGTCCCTACCCTCCTGAATTCCAGTCCTTATCCTGGTTTAACCATATAAAGCACTGTGTAACTGTGTTTTGAAAAGTGCTGTGTAAATAATGCTTATTATATTATTATTATTATGCTAAGTTAATTGCCTACCGGCTCCAGCTCTGTACTTAACGCGCAGACAAGAGATTGATAATCTTCTCATTTCACTCCCAGAAAGAAAGTAAATAAGCAAAATGTTGAACTTTTCCTTTAATGCTAATTCAAGGCACTACTTCAAAATAAAAGCCTTCAATTAAAGAGAAACAGGATGGATTATTTCAGCTTCATTAAGTTTTCGAGCATGGAGAGACACTGTTCTTATCAAAAATCTGTACTACTGGCACCACTTTCCGGCAATATGGAGCCGATATGTGACAACCCATTGCAAGCTACTCTCAAGAATGTATGCTGTGTATACTGTAGGTTATTCCTGAGAGCTTTTTATTGTATGGAAATGCACTGGACTATAAATTCCTTGAAACCCATTTTTTTCCTATCTAGCAGATGAGATTTAAAAGGTGCACTATAGCAATTTAGTATTGCACTTTCATACTTGGGGGACCTGCAAAAGACATTTAAAAACATATATTTTTGAGCTCTAAAAAGGCTGGATCCTACACTTTCCGTAATGTAATTTACTAACGTCTTTTTTTTTTGTGAGATCTTCCATGCCCATGTCTCTGGAAAACCACACCCCCCCGCTGGCTGTCCGATAACAATTTGCAATCTTCAAAGCCCAAGCCGAGAAAACCCTAATGACATCGCTGGGGATATTTTCTCAGACTTTAGAAAGCTCCTCCAGGGCTAGAGAAGTCATTAAGCGTTAAAACTACTCACAGGCTGAGTACTGGAGTATTCACCATGATGAGGAAATGCAAGTTAAAATGTAAAATCACAGCTGTTTCCCCTTTAAACAAGTGAATCGGTTTACCGGTAAAGCAAACAAAAGATGGGGTATTCTTTAGTGGGGAAAAAATCCTTTTTTAATACAATCTGTTACCTTGGCTACTTTGATGATGTCAGGAATGTCCAGGTATGCCGCAACAGGTGGAAGGCCTTTTCCAATCAGGTAAGCCTCGTCTGCCTTCTGCCTGTGAAGACAAGGGCAAAGGATTTAATATCAGTGTGATGGGAGGGGGACAGCAGAAGCAAACACATATGTGCACCAGCTCTCAAGCACATTATGGCCTCATTGCAGCAAGCTCAGCAGAGAGTGGGCAAATACTCAAATAAAGCCTGTTTTAATTACTCAAATTAGTCCGCCAATCAGCCTTTTTTAGGTGTATGTTATGTATAGAGAATATGGGAGGATTGCAGGGTCTGAAATTAGCACCCGCCACCTGCCAAATGCGGTTAAACTGTTGGCAGTAACGGGTGAAACCGTCAGGCCATCCGCCACTTTGGCAGGCAGGGAAAACGCTAGGGATTGGAATAGAGAATCAGTTCCTGTTGGTTCCTAGTTGTCCGATTCCTTGGCATCTCATGCCTCCGTGACTATCGATTCCTCTGTATTGATGCTTTCCGACAGTCACGTATGCACAATGATGCAACGGCATACGCACGCTGTATCATGTTTCAGTTTGTTTGGGACCGGAGCCATGGTGGAGAGACAAAAAGTACTCAAAAGTGTGGTGATGCTTCTCCTACTAAACCTGAGGGGCACACCATATTTTTTCCCTGATAAAGCGACACTGTGCACAACAAATCCTTGTTGAAATCGGCAGAAGGAGAGTTAGTAACGTTAGCTGTTAGAAGCAATAATAAAGTACAGTACAGTACTGTGTACAGTACCCTTCCACCTCCAGAAAATAGGGCTCCCCGGAAGCTACGATGTTATTTGAATACTTTACCATGCACATAATGTTTTTTGTGTCAAATATATCAAACATTGAATGACATCAGATCTAGAATGTTATGCCTTCATTTAGTGCATAGTGCATTTCAATGAAAAAAGTTAATTTCAGACCCTGTTGGATAGGCAGAACCAGGTGGTACAAGTACAAGCATATAAGAAGCTCTATTAGTCAGTGAAAGACTATTTAAAAGAGAGATATTAGAAAGTCAGGGTGGAATAGAAAAAGCTAACAGATTAAGATGTTTGTGCATGTAAACTAAGCAGCGTGATTACCTGAATGTTTGGAATGTCAATACAATTATACTTATGTCCCTACTTAACACCAAGCGCAAAACAGAGAACCGGCCCAAAGCGCTGGAGAGGAGAGAAATGCTCCCAAGCTTCCTTTAATTGCTGTTGGCTCTAATCAACTGCTAGCATTTCATGGTCGATATCAAGCAGTGGCAGCCCAGCAGCTTACTAAGACATCTGTCGGTTACGCTTTCTTTATTTAAACCTGCGCGGACCCATTTGGCTCCAATGTAGCAGAGCTGAGTACCTGTGCATTTGTCCGGTGTCTTGCTCGGAGTAGATGGCCACGGTTCGAATCCCCAGTTCAGTGCAGGCTCTGAACACACGGATGGCGATTTCACCTGGAAGAAAAGAGGAAGTGATGAAAGGATGGTGCAGGAGGAGGTGGTTATTTTACTAATTTACCAGTCTGTGTTTGGCTTTGCCTACCAGTTTCCTTTCTCTCCCTTCCTTCCTGAATGTTGCTCTTCCTCTCCTTCACTTTTATTCTCTTTATTATTTAAATGTCTCTTTATTTTTGTTGGCAGATTGTGTGTAGCGGGAGGTTGCAGTTCTTTCATCATCTATTTTTCATAAACACACACTTTATATGATTTTATCAACATCCTGTAGCATCGGCCCTATTTCACGACAAATGCCTCCGCTGAGAGAATAAAATAAACTTTGAATGTTTAATGCCGTACATGAGATGTGAAAACAAGACGCACTTCATCACATTGTGGAGAAATATCAACAGACACTGCAATGAGTACTACTGTTTTTTCTAAAGTTTGAGAACGCACAGTGTAAAATCTCTGCTTTAGACATCCCAAACACTGCCTGCCTTTTATCTTCCTGTCACTGGAGCCAAATACTTGTTTTTCAAGCAACACGGAAAAAAAAAGTTTAGGCACTGAAAACTAGTAAGATGTGTTGTTCTCGCTTGAGAGGGAGGACAGCGTTCAAACATTTGAGGAGCGTTAAAAAAAAAAAAGCGAGCGAGAATGAAAGTGAATTCTGGAGAAGGACAACAGTAGGAACATGAAAAGGATGGAGATATGAGGGAGGACAGAGAGGAGAGGACGAGCCAGACAGATGAAATGTAATGGATTTAAGGTGAGACGGGAAGGTCAGGAAACGGAAAAGAACAATGCAAAAAAGAAGAAAAAGGACAGGAGGTTTTAAAGAATTGAGGAACCAACAGTTTGGCAAGTTGAACAACATGACAAATAAGTGGAGAGGACACAAGAGAAGCAGTGGAGGGGAAACGAAGTAAGGAATGCAAAAAGGATCGGGGAAAAGGAGCAGAGTCACGTGGGGCGAAAAGGAAGACAGCAACGGGCTCAAGAGGAAAATCACATCTGACAAGAGCTGAAAAAGACAGGGAGTGTTAAGGGAGGGAGGAGAGGAAATGAGGAGAGAGGAGTTAAGAGGAGAGCAGAAAGGAAAGGAGATTATTAGTGATAGTGAAAGAGCAGAGAAGCAATGGCAGAGAGGAGATGTGCTTGATGAAGTGGAATCTGGGCTGATATGATGTGATGGTCCACTCTCTCTTTTCATCACACACACACACATACATACACACACACGCTGAGGCCGAGCACGGTCCAGTGCGCCCCAGTGTGATGAATGTGATCTAATGCGGTGTTGATATCGCGTCACGCCGATGTGAGGGAGAAAGATTGACGGAAAGCCCTGCCATGTGTGTGTGTGAGTGTGTGTGTGTGTGCGAAAACTTGTGGCAGAGACCACAATCCATTTGAATCACATTGATGGATTAAAGCAGTTAAATAGAGCCTTTATGGACGGGTAGACGTGAACGCATGCCTATGCACAATGCAGACTCATCACGTGCGACGGGAGGCCTACATGTGTTCAGAATTGGAAATCGTATTGGAAACCCACGCAACAATCAATCTGAAATGATGGAACACACTTTAAATGCGTCCGCGGGAACGAATATAATGGGAGGCTCTAAAAAGCCATTAGAATAAAATGCATTTATTTCTCGCTCAAATCCTGCACGTCACCTGTCAGAGTCACTTTAATTGCACCCCGACGGCCTCTCTGGACAGCATTAGCATTAACAGGAGGGGGTCCGGTGATTACAAGTATTACCAGAGCACGTCAGTCATGTTTACGCTGCGTGTAGCGGCCACACTGGTGACTGCTGCTTAGTGTTTAGAAAACTCTGGGCTTCTCTATAATTATATTTCCATTCAGACCTCAATGCCAGTAATGTAAAGAGACCCCACTTATGGTCATTTCTAGCAGCTCAGAAAGAAACAAACAAACATATTTGCCTATTGGTGGGTTCAATTTGTTTTGTGGGAAAAAAAAAGATAAACACTGCATAAAACATGTTTCATTTAGACTCCGGGGAATGTAGAGACCTCCACACTGATTTTATTTTAGCTTTCATAAACAGTAATATTTAAATAATCTGTGACATTATTCGCTGCGTAAAGAAAACAGATTAATACATACACCCTTAAACTCAATATTTGAGTGTACAGTGAGGATTGTGGTTGCAGTTCCACCTCTGTTAAACCTAAAGGAGGATAAATAACGCTCCAAAGTTGTGCCTCATTTTGGCAAAGGAAAACTCCCTTGTCGACCCACTTGTCGAGTCCCTTGACCGCTGACCTCAATATATATGAATGAAAATGGGTTCTATGGGTACCCACGAGTCTCCCTTTTACAAACATGCCGACTTTATGATAATCACATGCAGTTTGGGGCAAGAAACAGGCATTTTTTTGCATGCAGTTTAAATGTGTTATTTTCACCTATTCTAAAAATGGTGTATTTGAATATTTCTGCATACTGGGGTCCCTAAACAGTCTTGGAATTACATAAATTATAATCACTGTAAAGCTGAGACTCTTGTGGATCCAATGAGCCCAACTGTATTCATGTGTGATGATGTTAGTCCCCATAGTAGCCATTTCATTGCAGTGAGACCATTTTTTTTTAAACTTGACCTCACTGTATAAAATGACCTGTTGTGACCTCTAGGATAATCACAGCCTCATGAAACTTTCCAGCCACAAACTAGAGACCTAGAGCATTCAGAGGATGGATGGCTTTCCTCGCCATACAATCACCGAAAAATGCAATTCTTGCAGAAATCTCCAAGTGTCAAAAGTTTTTGACACCAAATCACAGCATGGCTTTTTCTATGGTGTTCCTCAAAGACTTGATGTCTTAATGTGGTACTCTGGAGGGATTATTGATCATTTTTATCAATTCTCAAGTGGTAAGAAATGGTTAAATGTAGCACCAAATCTGTGCAACAAATGGTATCAACCCAAAAATTGCTGCAACAACTTATGAGACATAATAGAGCATGGGGATGACCATCATATACTTCTATCATGTTCTAAGCCCTTATGCACTTTCACAATTTATTTGAATTAATTAATTAATTAATTTCTAATTTATGAACACCTTGACACACAGTGCTGAGCTGTATTTCAAATTAATCTTCAGGTTCCCAGCTTTCAGATGATGTACACCACTTCTATGTGACATCTACTGTTGACCTTCTAATTCCCCTTAAAGACCCCCTGCAGCCCCAAAAAGAAAGACAAAAACGGGTCTATTGTGAGTCTCAAAAGGTTGACAGTGCTTTTGAATTAAAGCAAACAAAGCTAGCTTGTGCAGCCACCCACATACAACGTGTGCTTAAATATTAGCATGTGCCGAGTAAAACGTCGGCAATGAAATATTAAGAGTCTGTTCTTCTGCCTGCGGAAAACTGCAAATGTCATAACTTTTTTCTTTCTTACAGTAAAAATGAAACAGCATTAAACTGTATTTTATTTCATGGTGCTATCTGAATGGCTTGTCTTATTCAGTGGTGAATTAGTACTGTTACGCTACACGTCCACCAGATCCGGCGAGGACGCTAGGAGACGCACTGCTGCACTCAATCGGCCGCTCAAGCGGTTACGTACCCTATGGTGGTATGCACCTGATTGGTCCCTGGTTCTCTGCTCGCTGTTTCAAACAGGAAACAACATGGCAGCCTGCTCATAAACTCTCTGTTATTCCATCTAAACCTGTGGTTCCCAACCTATTTTCCTTGACGCCCCCCCTACTTGTATCCAAGAAAAGCTGAGCCCCCCCAGACGACCCTAAAAATAAATTACAAGTCCTCGAACGAAATCCTCAATTCATAAATAAAGTGATGACATCTTGACGGATTCGCCAAGTGAATGCAGATACATAATATGATCGGCGGCCTCCGTTTGTGTGCACCAAGCAGGAGAGCCAATACGTTTTTGACCGCAATGAAAATGTTGTTTTTGAAAGGCTAAACGCCAACAAATATGGATTGAAGCAGAATATTTCATCAGATTTTTTTATTAAGTAGCAGAAAATATACCAAATTTTGTATAAATTATCCAGTAAGTGTGTTATTATGATTTTAGTTATACATGAGCAAATCTAATTTTGACAGAGCAAGTCCTGATGCACCCCTGTGACCTTTGTCGCCCCCCTAAGTGGGGCCTAGACTCCGGGTTGAGAACCACTGGTTTAAACAATCCACCAAAATCTGTTCCTGAAAACATTTGAGGCGAGAAAAAGGCTATGCCACTGCTGAATCTTGTTTAATTTTTTAACTACATCACATAGTTTGACAGCTTGGTCTGAGTTTTGTGAACCAGGTGTGCTGGACGGGTTCATTTGCATGAAGTTGAGATTTTTCAACTTTATGCAAATACAGACCCTTTCCAACTCACTGCATGATACCACCAAGCACTGGGCGACTGCTGTCCATAGGGAAATGAATGGAAAGCATTGAGATCTGGTGGAAATGCGTCGTTAGGACGTGGATGGGGTCTTACCTCTGTTGGCCACCATGACTTTCTTGATTGGTCGATACTGGTTCTGCGGGGCAGAGTGGCTGAAGCGGGGGGAGACACACGCCCTCCTCACAGCCAACATGCCGAGGCCGCCTCGGACTACAGTGTACCTCAACATCCTAAGAGAAAAAAGAAAGAAAATGTTTAACATACACAATATACACAAGAGCAATAAGTGAAGGGAAGAGACAACAGAGTGAGACATACTAGAGATGGGAACACATGGATCAGGAAATGGATGCATTCGTACAGACTCATGCTCAACAGACATTATAGGCATTGGTTCTTCAGCAACAAGACAGCCAATTAGTCAAATATATAATCCATTTTGCTAGAAGGCATTACTTGTAGATCAAAAACAAATGTCTAAAACTCACACTTTCTTCTATGTAGAAACCATTTGCTAAGCCCAGTTTCTCAGGTTATAAAGAGATGCTTTAAGGAAAATGATAAGAGGATGATAATGCTTTGAAAGTGATTAAACAAGAGGTGCGAGCCCTGTTTAGAGAGATTAAATCTACTAAAGCGCCAAGCCCTATTAAGTTGTTGCCGAGGGTTGCGTGTGCCTTTCAACTGTACGGTATTTCCTAAGAAAATTTTAATTGGTGTTACTGATATTTATCCTGGATAATTCCAGTACTCAGGAAGAAAAGACTGTATTGTGTATGAATAATTTGAGACCTGTGGCCCTGACTTCTGTTCATATGAAAGTTTGTGAAAAGACTGTTGAAAAATCGAATACAACTGCCGATATTAAGCAATTTGGCACATGTGAGTTTGCTTATAAGATGGCTGCTAGTATAGAAGATGTTATCCTGTTTAAGTTAGATCTTGAGGCTGTTATAGTTGTCTCTCTATTAGAATGATTTTAGCACTTAAAGCTTCAATAGGCAAAATATTTTTGGCATCATTGGGCAAAAACTCCATAATAACATTTCAGCATATTACAGAATATTAATTCATATTTCATCAGCGCTGCCTAGTTTGACCGTTTGATCGGAGTGATTGACAGCTGCTCAGAGACGGCAGACTCCAGATCAGCTCTGACTGCTTGTTTTCCTCCGGTCTGTGAAATCTTGCAGATGCCGTTAGGAGCACCGGAGGACACCGGAGGACACCGGAGGACACAGAGACGCATGATTTTTATTCAGATTACCTATCTCATGCACTACTTTTTTATAAAATAGAAAAAGGTTTTATAAAAATAACTTTTTTAAAAAGTTTGTTTATGATTCAACCATGCACATTATGAGTCAGAAGCTAGATATAGTATAGACAACATATAGGCCCACCCTATTTGATGATAAAGGGATCAAGTACCACAACTCATATTATGAAGCCTTAATATTAATGAATAATAATAATAATAATAATATTACCATGCAGAATTTGTATACATTCAAAACACATTCATATAACAATTTTGGTAAAACTGATGAAAAAAAAAGTGTAAGAAAAATCAGACTGGAATGACAGCTCACAGCTGACTAAAGAATCATACTCGTAACATCAAAAAGATTAGATTTCCATAAAAAGGAAGGAGGTGGTTAGAAAGCCAATCAGCTGCCGCTCTGCTTACCAGCTGCAGGTGTGTCAAATTAAAGACAACAAATTTGTGGTGTGTTTGTAGTGCATTTTTTTTCAAATCACAATAACAAAAATGAAGGCACTGCGTATCTTTTTCCCAGCCCAGAAATTTCATACAATCCTACAGACTGTGACTGAAGCATACAGACTGCCACAGATCTAATTGTAGCAAAGAAACAAACTTGCTGATATTTATTCATCAAATGCAGAAAAAAACAAAGCTGTACATGAATTCATGTTGAATACTGAACAAGATACTCCACAGTCTGTCTCAGTTGAGCCATGTTTTTTTATTTTTTCCTCAGTTGATTTTATGGACTGTACTCAAACAAAACAACCATCCAACTATCACATGTCAGAGGGACTTCTTCACTGAACAAAACACACAAACAAACCATTCATTGCACTCAACGCTGACATTGTGGTGTGATGGCTGCATTTACCATCAATAATCCCCTAAACACATACAATGAAGCACCCTATTACCAAACATACACAGACTAATGTACCCAGAACCACATGTGGATGGCAAGTACACAAAAGCATACCCATACATTAACACATAAATAACCTTCCCAGCTGGTAAGAGGCTCATTCACTATGTGGTAGACAGGCAGCTTTACTGGTGGGAGCTGTTTGATAGTGAGACTGACTGCAGAGGTGGGAGCTTCTTCTTCTGGTCTGACTACAGGGCTACACCTCACTGACAGTCCTTTGATGCCACACTGTGGTCAAACAACAGCAATGCAGTCAATGGAGACCACTACTAAGCTGATGAAGTGCCATTCCTTGCAAATCCCAGAATAATAATGAACCCACATAATGAACTACACCAAACAAAACTGATTTGTCGAGCTATATTTAACAGTATGTCTGGTTTATTATACGCTTCAGAACTCAAGCAGCACATTGAAACACAACTGCAACGGCCATTTCCTGAACTATAAAATAAGTTGGACATTAATCCACAGAGCTTCAGATCACGAGTGCTAGAATCTTCTCCAAACTTTGAACTTTTCACGCCAACATTGACCCAGACAGTAAAAAAAACAACTCACTTTCTTTGAGCCGAGTGAAGTCTCATTATAAGAGCTGCCTCCTCAAAGTCAGTGAGTCGAATCAGTGACTGTGACCCCGAGGTCGACTTGAAATTCTTCAAGTAAAGCCATCTTTTATTTTTAAGAGGCTGGAGCTATGAAGAACTAATTGCTCTTGTAAACAAATTAATCATAAACACATTTGGTTGTATAGATATGAATGGACGGGGTCCGTGTTCCAAGACAGGTCGGGTGGTTTGCCGACATTGCCGCAGACTCCTCGCAATGAGGACAGTCCACCTCGGGTGACAGTTGCGCCCCGTCCCTCCCTGCAGGAAGTGGGGGTGCAGCGAGCGGCCCCGGCAAGCGGTGACATCCAGGCGAGGGGTGCTGCAATGCTCAAGCCACCTTCACTCCGGGCCTTTCCAAGCCGAGAGCCAGTTGCAGCGCACCGTGGCACTGCAGCGCCCTCGCCGGGGAGAGGTCCCATGAGGGGATCTACACCGAGCACCCGTCTCTGACCCACCGAGTTGAATCCCCCAGGCAGACTGCACCGACCCCACCGGTTGAGAAGTGTAAAAATATTTTCGGTCCATTATGAAACTGTGGCGGGCCGCATTTGAACACATTTGACTACGTTAATGTGGTCAAAACCATCACTGAAAGTCATGCCAATGGATTTTCTGATTGCCAGATAATATGAAAAAAAAGAAACAAATAGTTGAATCTTCGTATTGAACAGCCAAATCCAATTTGAATTAAAAAAAAAAAAAAATCGGACTCGGGTCCAGCCCTACTCATTATTATGCACAATTACTTCCTGTTTGTTACCCGTGGTTGCAGGCTTTCACTTAAGGTGAATTAGCACATACTGTATGACCTGTATAGATTCAAAGATAGTGAACAGTGGTGTCTACTGTCAAAACAGTCACTATACCTAAACATCACAATGACATACATGATGGCATTGTTAAGCTAACAGCATGGCTACATTCACCTGTTCCACCTGTAGATTGTCTAAACTTTTATTCAGTGCATGATGGGAGAATGAATTACACCAACAAATGAAATAATTCAAACTCATTTGGTTACATAAAACCAAAGAAAGTGTCCTATTCATTACCAATTAAAACATGTCGGCTATACAATATCTCACATCGCAAGAAGTGAGTAGGTGGAATGTGGACAGACTGCTGAGAGACTAGATCACCCAGATTGGAAGGCATAAAGCAAAGAAGGCAAAGTTACTCAAGTTTTACTCAAAATCTCCTTTACAGTGATAACCTATTTAGTACTAGATTGGCGATGTTTTATATGATTATGTGTGACTCGTGAATGAAGAATTAACTGCGAAGAATTGAATCAAGAACCAATGAATACATGTTTTTACACAGTCAGTGAATGCCTTGAGACAGTCTGAAGACTGTATGAAGTGGAAGCTCAGGCTGAAACAGTATCCGGCATCTACACAAAAGCAACAGCGTCACACTTTGAAACAGATAGAGTTTCCTTCCCTAGACCTGAATAATAAGACAGGGAGACAACAGAGAGACCAGAGAGGGATGGGACAAGGCAAAAACAGGTAAATAATACTACCTGTGTCCTGCATTAAGCACATCTCTCCAATACAGCTGAATTACAACTTCTAAACAGAGAAGCATATCTATTCTAAGGTTGAGTGATATATCCTCTGATAATATTTATACTGTCTTAGCAATGTGGACATGATGGCTAGGCAGATAGAGGTATTATCTGCTAATTCCTCGACAGTTGAGTGAGTTCAGTTATCTGTTACACAGCCTAAAAACCCCAATAAAGATAATATTTTAACTATATAATACAATAGTGTCCCACAGGATCAATATTGTAATGATATTATATCAAAACTTTGAACAGCTCTATTGCAATCAATCAAAACTCCAGTATGGAGTCAGATGGAAATTAATCTTTTTGTTAGTTTCGTGAAGGTGACATTTTGCTGAAACATGCAGGCCAATAACAAAACTAGTCACAAGACCAGCATGCATTGATTTAAATGATATGTACAGAAAAATGGCATTCAAATATTACCAGCCAGTAGGCTAATGATGGTTAATACAAGATGTGGCCTGTGATCTAAAATGCTCTTTGATCTCCTAAAAGCTGGAAATGTTCCAGACACTGTGGGAAGCAGAGGGAAGAAACTTCACCATCCGTATGCCAAGTTGTAAACAACTGCTCTAATGACTAATGAATAAAAATGCACCCAAAAAACAGAAAGTATACTTTTCCTAAAGTTCAATGAATGTTGAGGACATTTCTCTAGGCAGAGTTCTAGACAGTGATGCTGTCAAACGGGCAACTAGAAGCATGACACAAACCATCTGGCCTCTACCTTTCTTGATACTCTCACACCTTTGGTGCTAATGTTAAAGTTGCTAATATTGCTAACGTTTTTACATCCTAACGAGAGGACCACAATTAAGAAATTATTAGAATCTGAAATGTTTAGATTTGACCATATGTTCTGTAGTGATTATCTTTTGTGATGCTTTTTTTTAATAATACAAATAGGTCCTTGAGACAAATAATTAGCTCTCTATTTTCTAGGGCTGCACAATTTATAGAAATTTTATAGAAATCGCAATATGGCTTACTGCAATTTTCAAATCACAGGATGAGGAGGAAATCGCAATATTTGTTAAAGGTGAAATGTGTGTCAAAATGCCATTTCACTGAATGGTAAAAGGTTGGACTTTGAGAAACAAATCACAACAGCAGTTTAAATAACACTGAATGTGATAAGAGAAAAATCAAAGGTCATCCTTTTCAAACTCTGTCATCTCATCCCTATCTCGAACTTCAGTCCCCAGCATATCCTCTTCTATTTCTCATTCTAAGATTTCTCTCTTTTTGATACCATTATTCAACAGTTTTGAAATGTAGTTCACTACAGTCTTCCTTTCTTCCCGTCTCCCTGCACGGATGGATGGAGCTAACAATAAAATGTGGTTCACCGGTAGTATGACTCACATTGCCAAGATGCAATGAGGCAAACTCAAGGATAAATTGAAGTTTGAAAGGAATGTCAAATGGTGGGCACGGTAATTCAGGTTTTGCGCTTCATTGTGATTTCGCTGGCTTGTCTCCTTTTTGTGTACTTGGTGAGTGCTTCGGAGATAAAACTGCTCTTTATCAGGATTTAGTCTACGAAATAAAGTAAAGAAAAGAAGAGAATAATGATTTTGTGTGTGTCCTGACCGCTGACACCGAAGGTGAGTGTTTTGAAAGTATCTGGTACATTTTGTATTAGACACCTTCACAAACAGCTGATGAAAATAAAACCTTCGTGGCCCGTAGTTATAAATATTTTCTCATCGTTACAGTTCATGGAAATATTGAATGATCAGGTGACACTGAAAAACAGACTTAATGAACACACTCCTCCTATCTTGGCCTTCACACTGATGAAAACATATAACCATATCTAAATGACTGATTGATTAAGTTACATCAGGAAAGTTTAATGCAGTGATTGTCAAAGTGGGGTCCGTGATACTCTGCCAGGGGTCCCTGAAAAGTTTTCAGATTCATTCATTTAAATTATCATATAATTTTTTTTATAACAGATTTCATAGTTCAACAAATAATATTTAAATTTTAAAATCTACAGTATAATCAGCCCACTCGCCAGAAAAAAATGTTGGCATTGTACATTTCTGCAAACCACGGAAATGTTCAATGTGGACGTTTTTGTATTTGGTCAGAGCAAGTGACGTCGTACAACGAGCGACACGCAGAGCAAATGACGTAGTATATCGAGCAACCGTTATTGAAAGTTATTGGTATAATAACGGGTATAACAAGCACAATAAAACCTCTAAGGGCAGGAGGGAAGTGTGGTGGATGGGTCCAACAAGCACAAGACTCTCACCCAGGAGACCACTGTTCATGTCCCGTGTCATACCAAAAGTAAACGTGGGGGTCTCCGGTATATTCTCTATCTTCTAAGGGGTCCTTGGCTGAAAAAAGATTGAGAACCTCTGGTTTAACGTGCAATACGACATGGCAAGGCAAAATCTTTCCAGACTTATGTGGCTCATTATGGCTAAATATTCTTACTGAGCCACAAGAACTGACCATGTGATCAGTGAGACAACTCACACACACCATTTGTTGTTGACTCATGGCATGCACAGTATTCTGGAGAGCAGGAGGTTTTAACACAACAGACTGGGTAGCATCTGTTGATGATGAGTCAGTTTTTTTTTGTTCAACTTCAGTGTAGATCTTGTCGAATCAGCAAAAAGGTTTGATCACATTGTCTTTTCTGACGTCAAACAGCAAACATTACCACTGTGGACAAACAAGACCAAATTCCACTCACAGTTCAATACTCTCGTGCTCACGTCACAGCTGATCACGTCACGGTCCACATCAGCATCGTGCATTCTTACTTCACATGATCACAACAAAATCAATGTTACTTGAGTGAAAATGTAATTTAACATGCATTTAATGTGGCTCTGACTGATGTAGGAATGTATATTATCATTTCTACAGTCATCAGTAAAAGATAGTAGTGATATAGTAATTCATTACTGCCGTCAAGTTCCACCTTATCGCGTATTAGTGACAACAACAGTATTATTATGTAGTGTTGCTGAGCAGATACAACTTGATCAATCAATGTCTTTTAATCCCGATAGGCTATCTGATTGGACTGATCAGTTTACAGCTCTAAACTTTGACTGTTGCCAAACACAAGTCATGTATCTTTTCAGTCTGTTCAAACTGTATCTGATACACAATCAGCAATATACCCACACTGCTATGCAACTGGTGTTTCATCAAAGGGCCGTCTTTTAAAGGTGATAGATTCATGGTTTGCATTGTTGCGTTCACTGTATTTGTAGAAGGAAAGCAGGAGAGGAATTTACTTCTATAAACAGTAACAGAAAATCCAAGTCATTCAAATAACCTTTCTTGATTTACCCACACAAACACACAACTCTAACAAAGGAAATCTCTTTCAGATGGATTACACTGGGATCAGTTCCCATGCTTCACAGTGAGCTACACAGTCATTATTCATGCAGGTTCCCATTCATTTTGGTATAATCAGGAATGCTTATAAGCATGGTCTGAAATTAACTTTTTTCAGTACTTTTTTTTTTCTCTGCCACTTTTGAAATCTCTGCGCTAAATGAAGGAATAACATTTTAGATCTGATGTCATTCAATGTTCGATATATTTTACACAAAAAACATTGTATGCATGGTAAATTACAGAGTTTAAATTACACCCTAGCTTCCAGGGAGGACTATTTTTCGGGGGTGGGCGGGTACTGTACACAGTACTGTACTTTGCTATTGTCATCTATAGTGGTTATTTGCATAAAAACACACAATTCAAATGATTATGATTATTTAAATATTTGCTATTTAATATATAACTTGGCATCAGTAGTTTGAATGATGCATTATAATCTGCTTAGAGCTAGTGTTAGGAAGTTAAACATGTCATAATCCCCTCTCTATTATCTATTTACAGTATATTGCTGTGAAAAACATCTCCTTCAAACATCTGGATTTTCTTGCCAAAAACTCAATTTTACGAGATTACATTTGAACACATCATGATAACGTTATAATTTACCTTTGCCCAATACTAATTTTTACTGCGTGAACGCACCATAATGTAACTCAATGACACCTCTGCTAACATTGGTAGATCCATTATTTATTATTATACAAGCAGGACTGTGCTGCCAACCCGCTGCTTACTGCTAACGTTACTAACTCTCCTCCTGTTGATTTCAACACAGATTTGTTGTCCACAGTGTTGCATTATCAGGGGACAAATCACTCTTCCCATTTTAGGTCTTTTTTGTACATTTGTACTGTCAATTTACCCTAGTTCAGGTGATTGTAAATCACTTGTTTTATGTAATGAGCTTCAAGAATTTCAGAAAAACAATGAACACAATTATCCTAAGCATAAATATTTCTAAAGTAACATTTATCTGATATGTTAAAGCTAGAACCATTTGCCAAAAGTTTCCCTTGGTCCGTTTAACAGGCCTTTCAAAATGTCCCTATTGTCTGTGACACAGGAATGTGACCTTTGTCTTTAATTGAGTCTGAAACAGATAAATAGGGATAGTGGGGTTGTCTTCTTTTTCAGATATGAACAATCCACTCCCCCTTCAAACCAGTCCATTCATTCAATAATCTACCCCAGTTACACAAGATACCACTAGACACTACGATATCTTTTTCAAAGAGTTATGTTGCTGTAATCACCGGGAGCACCAACAGCTTCAAAGGAAACCGTGAAACCAGGAGGCAGACGTCTGGCTGAAGTTATTCAGCAACAACCTTTAGTTCCACAACTTTCAATCTGGAGGCTCAAGTCCAGATGCAAACCTCTCATTGTTGCATGTCGGCATGAACCTTAAACCTCCAATGCAGTTGAGAAATAAAGCAGTAAGAAAATGTCAAATGATTTGTAGTGTCAACTCAGAAGGACAAAATCATCATAAGACAGATATATTTTGGTAGTAGAGGCACATTTAATCTAATTTCTGTCTGTACAGGGCTTGTCTGTTTCTCAACTATTTGTTATTTGAATCAGTGAGCAACAAACCACCTTATCTGACTCTCTCCGTTACAGACCGAGCACTGTACAAAACTGTTGCAACACAAAACAAGCGCTGATTTAAATTATAGTCGGGAGGCTAAAATGGAATGAAGACGTTTTATGCCAAATGCACTCTCTGACCCTCTCTCTCTCTCTCTCTGTTGTCTTGTCTCTAAATAAATATCTCTCTTACACTCACAGTGGCACAAACAAGTGTCCTCACAGCAAAGTGTCTAAATAACCAAAACTGTTCTCAGCCTTCAATGTACAGTGCTTTCAGAAAGTATTCAGACCCCTTCACTTTTTTCACATTTTGTTATGTTGCAGTCTTATGCTAAAATCAATAAAATTACTTTTTTTCCTCATCAATCTATACGCAATACACCACAATGACAAAGTTGAAACAGAATTTTAGAAATTTTTGCAAATTTATTAAAAAGGAAAAACTGAAATATCACATTGACATAAGTGTTCAGACTCTTTACTCAGTATTGAGTTGAAGCAACTTTGGCAGTGATTACCGCATCGAGTCTTCTTGGGTATGACGCGACAAGCTTTGCACACCTGGATTTGGGGAGTTTCTGCCATTCTTCTCTGCAGATCCTCTCAAGCTCTGTCAGGTTGGATGGGGACCGTCGGTGGACAGACATTTTCAGGTCTCTCCAGAGATGTTCGATTGGGTTCAAGTCAGGGCTCTGGCTGGACCACTCAAGGACATTCACAGAGTTGTCCCTAAGCCACTCCTGAGTTATCTTGGCTGTGTGCTTAGGGTCGTTGTCCTGTTGGAAGGTGAACCTTTGGCCCAGTCTGAGGTCCTGAGCGCTCTGGACCAGGTTTTCATTAAGAATATCTCTGTACTTTGCTCCGTTCAGCTTTCCCTTGATCCTGACTAGTCTCCCAGTCCCTGCCGCTGAAAAACACCCCCAAAGCATGATGCTGCCATCACCATGCTTCACCGTTGGGATGGTATTGGGCAGGTGATGAGCGGTGCCTGGATTCCTCCAGACATAACGCTTAGAATTGAGGCTAAACAGTTCAATC
>CAKALU010060620.1:0-112122 GCA_916700995.1 Hozukius guyotensis
GCCCGTCCGCCTTTACAGCCTCGTTGTGCATACTCACGCTCATGCGACCATGGTGTAGTTGGTTTATAGCCTAACTTTAGCTTTTTACTTCTGGCGATTGCATTCACGTTTCAAAAATCATAAAAGTGGTGTTCATTTGTGAAGATTATCTTACTGGGCGAAAGGTGTTAAGTATCATAAACGTTTGTTTGCCACAGAGCTTATTTTCTGCAATAATCCAAAACTCAGTGGAAAAATCTCATTGGCTTTTTGTTGAGGGAACCAGGGCGATGCTAACTTCCTGGTATAAGAAAAGGCCTCATGCTCGAGCTGGGCCATCCCTGCTAACCCTGGCGGCTTCCCTCTACAATGCCGGTCACAGCTTTCCATGAACAAGAGCTGGGGATTATCAGCATCATGGCTAACCTGCATGCAAATACACACACAAATATAACGGTCCATTGGTATGAACAGTGTTGGCTTATCTGGGTTTATGAGCTGTCCTTTCAGGCAGCGCTCCACTATCCAATCTCAGCGGTGAGAAGAAATTTGCATAGACGCAGCAGAGGTTTAAGTATTATCAAAACCTCAGAATTGGCATCAGCCAGATGTCGGCCTTTCTATCAGCGCCCTGGAAAGATACTGTATGAATCAGGCAGTCACAAGGCTGACCAAAATGTAGCATGGGTCTCAATCTTTCACTAAACTCATCTTGGAAAGTGGCCTCTTTCTGGCGTACAAAGGAAAGGGATTGAGCCAAGGCAGCCTGGAGCTACACAACACACACACCAGCTGCCTAACCAACTGTGGACACACACGGATCCTGTGGTCAACCTCAAGGCATGGATGTTACCTTCACTGTGATGGCCCATTTTCTTTCCTTTTTCCTGCAATGACCTGGGCAGTACACACAGAACGGGACTCCAGCAAACACACGCAAGCATAGAGACAAAGAGGACTAGATCTCTCTCAGCTCTACTGCAGCTTTCCAACATGTGTTGCTTGCTGTCAGGATCTGGGCACAACACTACTGCTTTGTGCTGATGTCTCTGCATCTGCTCAGTGCTCCATGTGCGTGGGTGTCAGAGCTGTAAATTGAATATACCGTACATGCTACAGCGTGCACTGCACATTATACACACACCTTCATTTGATCACCTTAGGATGGCTTTGTCTGTTCACCAGTGAGTATGCGCTGAGTGCCGTTCTGGTCGAGTGGGTGTGGGTGAGCAAAAAAAAAAAAAAAAAAAATCAAATACAGGCTTTACAAAAGATTTAGAGCAAGCAGCAGTATTTTAGTCTGCAATACACACTCTGTGCTCAGCTGCTAGGAACTAAAAACAGCCAAATCCTAGATGTTGACATTATTTCTTAAGCCATGGCACTTATTTTGAAGAATTTCATCAGGGAGATTTTAATCACTTCGTGTCCACACTAAGGATGCCACGGTGAGGAAAATTTACAAGAAAAGATATTCGTCGATGACGCTCAATATCCGTAGAGGGCTTTCTTTGATCTTTAAAGACCCAGTAGGATGAAGAATACTTCCCCTTTTTTAACTTTTTTTTTTAACATTTACTTTTCCCAGTTTCAGTCCTATGTCCCTGTGTTTGTTATATGCCAAATATATGAAAAATAAATCAAAAATAAAAGTATTTATTCAAATTAAATTTTGGACGACTAGCTAGCCACACTGGTCATACAAAACCGCACTTCATCGTTTGTGGGTCATAGCAGCTAAAAGAGCAGAATGGAGAGAGCTATGAAGAGATGTGTGTTTAAATATCGGTGGGGGAAAACTCAGTTTTCATTTCCAAAACAGTGTGGCTGAGGTCTAATTCATTCAAGGGAAACTTTTCTGATTTTCAACCGGCTCTGTGTTACTGAAGCCAGGGCAGCCCACCGGCAAAAGTCCGCCTGGTGACGTGAACGACCGACGCCGTTGGTGGCAAGGAGGGAAGCCGGGCGCCGTTCATCTGCAAGTACTGCCCACACTGCAGTGACACAGAGCCGGTTGAAAATCTGCAAAGTTTCCCTTTCATACCTCCCTTGTCGGCCTCCTCCTGAACCAACAACAGATGAGGGCCCAGGAGGTGTGTGTGGAGCACGAATTTTTAGTGGAGCAGAGCAGAGAGCCGCTTCTGAAATGCACTGCAGCGCGTCTAGTGGAATCACAATAGAGTGCTCCAGGGATGACGTATTTTTGTAGGCCAACCAGGAAGTTAGCGTCGCCCTGGGTTCCCTCGACAAAAAGTCAATGGGATTTTTCCATTGGGTTTTGGATTATTGCAGAAAATAAGCTCTGTGGCAAACACATGTTTATGATACTTTAAACTACTTTATGATTTTGTTCAGCTAGATAATCTTCACAAATGAATACAACTTTATGATTTTTAAAGTGTAAATGCAATCGCCAGAAGTTAAACGCTAACGTTATAAACGCTATAGACGAACTACATGACGGTCGCATGAGCGTGAGTATACACAACGAGGCTGTAAAGGCGGACGAGTCGGCGTGATGACGTTGAGTAGTCTCATTTAGCCACTTGTTAGCAAATGCCTTTTTTTAAAAACACATAAAGGCTTCAAAATATTTATTGATGCATTTTATGTCGTAGAACAAAACATTAAAATCTCTTCAGCTTGTGTTAACCACAGACCTTACTTCAGGCATCTAACTAAAAACCCATTGACTTCCAGATGAGGGAACCGGAAGTGCTAAAATGCTAACTCATTTCTGGGTTTAGGACTCATTCCTGTAGCACTCTATGTCTAGAGTGGCTGCAATCAGCACCAGCGGCCACGGCACAGCCATAGCCGCGGGTGGTGCGCTTGATGGTGTTTGTGTAGATTAGAGGTGTTGCCTCCAGATGCTGCCACCTTCATCAGACCAAGTTTACAGATTGCCTTATTATCAGGCATCGCTATTACCATTGGGTTTAAATCCGAAATATTACCAAGTGCAATGCATTACACCTGTCCCTGGCACCGAACGGCCCAGCATGGGACAACTTTACCGCTTATTTCTTCACTGCTTTGATCAATCACAAGGTGCAGTGAAACATTTTGGGTGCACCTAAATTATGTGTTGTTGCACCTAAATGAAATAGTTAGTCGCCCAGTGCAACCAATGTAAAAAGCTTGTCTGCAGCCCTGCTAGTTCACACATGGCCAGAACACATTTATTACTCCCTGGTGCATTGATTTAAATATCCACAATAGCTTTTCACACTAGAATTCACAACCACAATGCAAGCCAAACATCCTCCAAAAAATGACAAGTGTAAGCATGGTCTGTCATTCTGAATCCAACTGGAAATTGAAAGATGAAGTGACAGCAGAAGTTGAAACGGTACGATCACAGAGACGCGTGGGCTTTACTGTACGCAGCAGCTGGTGGGAGTAAACAGGAATGAACATGCCACCCTGTCAGCACAGCGAGGGCTGAAGATACTGGCAGTGAACTAAGAGGCAGGCTATGTCCCCGTCCTGTGGGGACCGAGGTAGCAGCAGTATGTGGGACAGTCACCATCTAGCCTCATTCACCCCCAGATCTCCAGAGAACCAGCCATGACCCCATTTAAGTGTGTGTGCGTGTGTTCATCTGTGCACTGGTGAGCAATATGAGCAACTGTGTAACAGACACCGTGTAGAGAGAGACAAAGAGTGTGTGCGAGGCTGGCTGAGGTGAGGATGACTGCCTGAACATTTACTGGAACGTTCTGTGATGGGGAACATACAGTGTGCTGTGTGGTTACTTCACTGTGACTTCAAGATGAATGAAGCGAGGGATGACCCTTTGACTTAATGTGACTTTAAATCAAGACGTTTCTAATTGTATTCTATAATTCAATGTCAAAATAATCCTAACTGGCCACTGGTTACCGTACTGAGTGAGAAAACCCACAAAACCTACTGCAATCAAGCTTCATGAGTTGATCTGACATGGTCCTACTGTACATATGATGCCTCTATCACACTGTCATGTATCCATAATAAAACATTTCTAAACAGACTTAAGTATCGCACAAAGTAGCTGTAGTGTTTCCAAGGCCTCACTCATAATGCATGACACACAGACATCGCAGTCATTCAACAAATCTCAAACCTGCTTGTCACCATGTATCTAAAAGCATTCAGCACAAGTGCACACTTTTCATTGTCAACAGAGCATCAGATAGATAAAATTAATTTTAGTTTCGCCAAAGTTATATAAAAGACAATCTGTGGGGTGCTCTGAAGGCCTAGAGGTTTTAAGGCCCTGACACACCAAGCCGGCAGTCGGCCGTCGGACAGTTTGGGGCCGTCGATGAGCGTCCGTCAGTCTAGCATTTTTTACTAGAGATGCATTGATTTATCGCCATAGCCATAACCGGTGACCGGCCGATCAGTCTGTCTCATATATTTGATTTTTTGCTAGTCAAATTTCAGACAAACACTGTGTCCTAACAGCAAGTGAGCTTCCCAACTATTGCGTCGCATCGCGTAACATCGGAAACTCTGTGTCCACTGGAACTGCACATAAGGTTTATTTTCATTGTTGATTATTTTCTCGGTTAATTGTTTGTTCTATAAAAAGTCAGAAAATGGTGTAAAATGTCGATCAGTGTTTCCCAAAGCCCAAAATGACGTCCTCAAATGTTTTGTCCACAACTCAAAGATATTCACTTTACTGTCATAGAGGAGTAAATAAACCATAAAATATCCACAATTAAGAAGCTGCTGATAAATTTAATAGTTGACAACTAATCAATTAATTGTTGCGGCACTACTGTCCACAGTGAATCCGTTAAATATGCACTTCTGTTACGTCATGTAAACATACTGCGTACTTATCTGCTGTGCACTCGAGCCCAGACTGGAAACGTAACCGCTGAATAGTTGGGTGAGTAGCCTACTTGCTATCTTCCTAGGTTTGTACTTTTTAAAACAGAAAACACACATTTTATATTGTGATATTTACTGGAAATTACATAAATATAGCCAACAGCAAGTAGGTTGTTAGCAGCAATTTCCAGCTCCCTGGCGATCTCCCTCCAGCCAGCTGTGTAACGTCACCGCCACACACACACACACACACACACACACACAACGTGCACGCCATGCACACAGTGGCAGCTGCGGCACACAGTAAAAACATAGATAAAGTGGGATATACTGCAATTCATTTCCAGTTGGATTGTATTTGTCCAGTAACCTGAAGCACTTTTATTTTGAGATTTGTTTGCGTGAGACATGGTCCTGTAACTTGGTGCAGTTTTGGAGAAAATTTAAGTTATGTAATATTCCATGTTTTATTATGAACATACAGTCGAATTACAATTTTCCATGAAAGAAAAGTTACAAAACATGTTTGTGTATGCTGTCAATTATAGTTCTTAGAAAGAAAGGAAATCGGCCAAGAAAACTGTGCATCTATTTTTTTTTTTTTTTACCAGAGATAACAGATTATTTTCCTCACAAATATATAAAATAAAGTCTAAGAAGAATCTTACTCAATAATGACTGTAAGCAAAACATTTCCATTCAGCAATGCTGCAACCGCATTCACAACCACGTGAACCACGGAAAACTACAATATGGTTGTCGAAGCGTTCCTCTGGGGCTGTGCCAACGCAGAAGGATTTACAATTTCAGATCTGAATAAGTGACATAAGAATAAGTGACTTCTAAGTGTACTGGAGTTTGGGCCAATATGTTTGCAGATTTTATGCCTGACAATGACTGATATATTTGACTTCAGGACATCTCTGACTACATACATGCTGAAAATCTGTATTAAAATTATTGTATTCATTTAGATATTTTCCAAAGTAAAAGACCCTAGAAGTGTATGATTCAACTTTTTCCCATGGTCTAGTGTTAAAAAAATGAACAAATCACAGTAAATCGTAATATTGATCGCAATACTTGTTGAATCACAATACTTAAAAATCGTAATACATATTGAATCGGCACCCAAGTATCGTGATAGTATCGAATCAGGAGATGGGTAAATCATCCCAGCCCTACATGCAGTGCAGAAAAACAAAAGATATGTCTGAGTTCATTTAGAAACAGTCCCTCCATTATAGTTTGTCCCGCAGAGGTTTATTTTTCCAATTGTAAAAATGCATAAAACACAATTCCTCAATAACCCTATTTAAGAAATCTTTATCAAAAATGCTTATTTTATATGTTTGTGAAAAAAAATCAAGATCAGCCAGTATGTCGTTATGAGGTTTTCTTAACTCTCAAATATTGCAAAAGCCTGTCTCATGATTTCCATATTAAAAAATATTAGATCTGACCGTGATAAAGAGGATTTCAGTAATAACTGGCCATCCGCATAGCTCCACATAGTCACTGGCATTAAAAGTACCGTATCACACACACACACAGAGACACACACACACAACCAGTGAGGAGTAGAGCTAGAAGATCCCTATTGCCATATATGATCAAAATAAGATGGCTTGGCAAGAGAAGGAAGGTCAGCAATAAACATCTGAGCCTAACCCCTGATCCTCGTCCTGGTTCAATCAGACTGTTCCTCTAAAGGATGTCTTAACCTGATAACAAGATGTACTGCTGAGACAGGGAGGATCAACAAGAACAACTCAATCAATGAGGACTTGGCAAACGACTGTACATTAAACCTCTTGCCTGAGATGGCGTGCTACCGAGACATCCACAACATTTTAGCTGTTAAGCCAACTTTTGCCCCAGTCAGACCCCTTTCTTAAATACCAATGACCAAAAATGCCTTTCAGACATCATTATAGGGATTTTTTTACTGATCGCCAGACATTCTGTTCCTCATATTTCATGTGAAACCCACATTTTCATGAATGCCAACTGGTACAGTGACAGCTTGACTGGGAGCTTATACACTTTGCCTCGATCAGCACTTTGAGGAAACCCTAAAGCGTTTGCCCTTCCATCTCACTTTACTGACCGTTCGCTCGCTCCAGCAGTTCATTTACCCGATGCAGCAAAGGCCACAGCTCCTGGTCCACTGTGTTTTGACCAAGTAGAGGCAAACCACTGGTCTGTGGAGCAGGAAGCTGTCGGTATGGCCTGATATGGCCTCAGTTACAGGCAGCCAGACTGTGGGCACTGCTGCAGCCCTGGCACAGTTGTTCTTTTCTGACCAAGTGGCTAAGCGTGATGTTGTTAAAGTTTTTTACCTACAGAACTAACCCTAACATTCACCCGTACCGTATTCTTAGTCTGGAAACCTCATGCCTGTGTCTGGCATAAAATAAAACCAACTGCTTTGTCGAGACATGGCTGTTTTGGCAATGCACCCTGGCCATACAGCAAACCCTGCCAGGAAGGGAGAGGAACACCGAGGGAGGGTGGACCTGAATTAATGCGAGAAAAACACTACAATCCATCAATGTAGAGCTGAAACATTTAGAAGATTAATCGATTAGTCGGCCATTTATCATTTAAGTCATTTTTCAAGCAAAAATGCCAAACACTATCTGGTTCCGGCTACTCAAATGTGCCACTTTTCTCTGTTTTACATTTCTGTAAACAGATTAGCTTATCTTTTCATTTTGGACTTCTTGACAGGCAAAACAAGCACTTTTAAGACGGAACATTGAGCTTCAGGAAAAACAGACTTTTTTTCAAGTATTTTCTGTTTCTAATGTAATGCAACTAACCAACTATTTATTTTATTTTTTTCATTCCAAACCCCAAAATATTACATTCTATTTTAAATCGTATAAAACATTAAAAAAAAAAGCTGCAACTAATGACATTTTTGCTTGATAAATGACTTAAAGGAACAGTGTGTAACAATTAGGGGGATCTATTGGCAGAAATGGGACATAACAATAATAGGTATGTTTTTTTCTTTAGTGTATAATCACCTAATAATAAGAATCGTTATGTTTTCGTTATCTTAGAATGAGCCGTTTATATCAACATAGGGAGCGGGTCCTCTCCATGGAGTCCGCCATGTTGCACCACCATGTTTCTACAGTAGCTCAGAACGGACACACCAAACACTGTTAACTTTTCCTGCTTGGGCTGGAGTCGATAACGTTACTCGCTTCCGTTGCCGCCGCTCTCTCTCTTGCCTCACCACTCACTTCACACACACTCTAAGCACTGGTTCTGCTCCAAATGACCTACGATACTCTTAAAACAAATTACTCTAGAGAGGGCCATTCGTGTTTTTGCGTCGGTCACCATAGCTCTCCAACACGCTTGGCACATGGGAGAGGATTCAGTTGGTTGCAATTTGCTCACCTCACCGGTAGATACCGCCAGATCCTACACACTGAACCGTTAAAAGATTATCAGAATTGTTGTTAAATCGTTTTAATTTGATTAACTAATCGTTTCAGCTCAACCCTACGTGAATAATTCTAAAATAAATCCAGACACACAACATCAGATGTGAGCTGAATTATGACACCTTAAAAAGAAATATGAATCGCATGCCTCCACTAAATAGTTCAGTACTAAAGCTACAGCACATTATGTACAGCTAAGGATACTTGGCCAGAAGGAGCTGTTGGGAACGCTGCAAATGAACAACCTATCTCCTGTACATGCACTGAACTGCAGGGTAGCTAATGACCGAACACCTCCCACCACATTCAACTGAGATGGATAAACGTCCAGTACTTAATATCGCCTTCCCTCCTCTTTAAAATACACTTGATGGAACGTGGCGGTTAATAAATAGTTTATTATTTGTCATCAAGGAGTAAATTCTTTCAGAAACAGAGGTTGTCTTCTTCCTCCAGTGAGGTGTGGAGAGGCAGGCCGCTCACTGAAGGCTGCGGGCCTGAGAATAATGCCAGGGGGATAATAGGAGTCAGTGACATCTCAAAGTCTCAGCAGCGGATGTGTTTAACCAAGCCTATTAAGACCTAGACTAATCCTGCCTTACACGTCCTTATCCAGGCGTCCACTGACAGCCTTAACTCACACAGGATAGGCCACTTACACCATGACTGATTGCAGTTCTTGCTTTCTGCCTTTCACACACTGACACTGTTTTTTAATGTGTCTACTGACAAAATCAGGGACTGGAAATACTAAAACACCACTTGCTAAAGCTATGTTTAGTAAATGATCAGCTTATTTTCTAAATATCCTGGAATCAGTGTCAACCCAACCCATCATTGATCATCTAGCAAGAGAAATATGACTGCAGCACACAAGCAAACCATTTTAAAAACGGCGACACAAAAATAAACAGCCCTTTTTACTAGAGTATTTCCGATACCGATAACAGTATCGGAAATGCGTCCAATACTGCCCAAAATTCGGGATCGGGTATCGACAAGTACGCCAGACTATTCTCCAATCCGATACAATAATTTATTAACCCAGGAAAAAAAAATCTTCTTGTTTAACCGGATTCCTGTCTTCTTCGCCGCTCCAAAACAGCAGCCTTCACTGCGCTGTCATCCTGGATGTATCATGGCTGCCACTGGCAACTACTGTTTTAGAGCAGCGAAGAAGAACTGATTGCAGGTAGTTTGTCACGTGACGATAGCAAACAACAACAGTGCGGTGCTAGTGGAGAGCGTAACGGTAGTCAGAGCGAAAAAGAAGTCAGCCATTTGGCAATATTTCACAGTGGAAAATCCATCAAGTAAAGCGGCGATATGTGCAGTAATTAAAGTAATAAGTAAATCTGCACACAGGCTGTCCACTGAGGAGACAGCTAAGAGAATACGGAAATGTTATTTATTTCTAGCATCATTTATTTGTGTTCTTTGTAACTGACAAACTGAATAATAGAAGAAAGTTCTATTGCATTCATTCTCTGTATGTATTTGTTCATGTTTTACAACCTGAGCAAAGGCCACACAACAAACATAGTAATCATATCACATCCATACATGGCCAGTAGTAAACAGCTTTTGAATAACAACTACATATTTTTTTTAATCACACTGGTATCGGATCAGTACTCTGTATCACATGATACCACAAGTTCAGGTATCGGAAAGGAAAAAATGGTATCGGAACATCTCTACTTTTTACCCGCTCACCTTGGCCGCCAGGTAGAAAAAAAAGAGTGCAACAGCGATCAAAATGTACGACACAGAATAGAATAAATGTCCCATCAACGGTATGGCTCCAGCGTGGCCTACTTATCTGAGCTGAGGTATTCAGCAGGGAAATGAAAGGAGACACACATGTCAAATAACCAGGGCTGCTTTTGGTGGGCGAGAAATGGGAGCAAACGTTTTGAAACTAAGGATGCAACCTAGATAATTCTGATTGTCCTAAAAATGGACACTTGGGTTGTTTTTTTTCCAAAGGAGCTTTCACACTTATCTGTTGTTTTAAGTGGCTGGTGGGTCACATGCACACACAGTTAAAAGTTGGCCTGCAAAAATACATTTTCCTGAAAGCAAACGCAAGCACATTTGTGTGATCAAGCATAGCCTAATGTTCCTTTTTTGTGTCCACAGAACTATGAATCAATGCAGTACAGAGCAACTTATTCAACAGCAGCTCCCACCTGCCCACACACCAGCTATAAAAATAGCTAACCTACTCAGCTAGACTCCAGGATGAGGGGGCAAATCCCCCCCACCCAGTATCCTTGTCCTCTTTGGAAGGGTAGATTTGTGACTTAATAAATAAGAGAAAATTGACAAATGAATGGGCACCATAGCAAAGGTCTAGCTGAGGCACCTGGAGCCTCATCCAGTTGTGCAAAATGTTATGCAACCTTCTTCTATATTATCAAGTCCACCTTTTTAGCCAGCACCAGCTAACAAACCACAGTTTTAATGCTGGTCAACTGATTAGCTTGTGTGCTAATGAAAAATGTCCCACTGACAGGCATGTGGTAGCCTGTAAATGGTGACATCTTAGGCTGCACACCAATGCAAATGCTCGAGTAAAGAGACAGTATGGCTGGCTAGCAAGTTCTTGCAAATATGCACCTAAACAAGACAGCTATTTTTTGTTTTTAATTCAGCAAGCTGTAAGACACAAAACCATGCCATAACGTGACTTAAACCAGCTCCCAGCTAGCTACCTTAACTAGCAGCATATTTAGCTAGCATTTGCCAAGAAGGCCCAAGATACAAGATCCATACAACGACACAAACACATGACACAATAAGCACTGTATTATTAGAGAGATTTATCATTTGCCACACACATACCGAGAAGAAGTAATTTCAGCTCTCTCCTGGAGTCTCGCTTGTCTCGGCGGAGTTGTTTGTCAATTTCTGCATTGATTCGTTTCGACTCCTTCGCCTCTTCGCTCAGGCAGCAAGCCATCATGGACTCCAGAGTCATCCCCTCTCTGTGTTTAGGCAGCCCGGTTTAAGACGGGGACACCCGGACACACACGGTTTTCAGTTTATCCTCCTCGGTCCTCGCTTCTTCGGTTTCAGGGCGAGGAGGTGGTCTGTGGATGGATGGACTAGGAGGGGAGGAGGGGGAGGGGAGACTAGCTGAGGGGCCTCGCTGTCAAGTTGTCCCCCCAGCCGAGAAACAACTGCGACTTCACCCGGTGTGTTCTCAGTAAAATCACGGGAAGTCAAGAGACGGCGGCGGGGGCCTCCGAGATGCTCTCTGCCTTTAATACAGCTAATGAAATCACTGCTAAGATTAGCCACTTATGATTAATATCATTAATGTGGTCCAAATCTGTCTTCACAATCCGCCAGAAGAAGTGGTTCAGTCATCCAAAAAAAGCCCAGTTGATTTACTGAGCACCAACCGTTAGCTAACAGTTAACCGTTAGCTAGTTAACGCACAAGTAGCTAGCTAGTAAGCTAACAGTTAACCGTTAGTTAGCTAGTTAACGCTAGTAGCCTGCTAGTAAGCTAATAGTCAACCGTTAGCTAGTTAGCACAAGTAGCTAGCTGCTAGTAAGCGAACAGTCAACCGTTAACAGTTAACCGTTGACAGTCAACCGTTAGCTAGTTAACGCACAAGTAGCTAACTGCTAGTAAGCTAACAGTTGACAGTTAACCGTTGACAGTCAACCTTTAGCTAGTTAACGCACAAGTAGCTAGCTAGTAAGCTAACAGTCAACCGTTAGTTAGCTAGTTAACGCACAAGTAGCTAGCCAGTAAGCTAACAGTCAACCGTTAGCTAGTTAGCACAAGTAGCTAGCTGCTAGTAAGCCAGCAGTCAACCGTTGACAGTTAACCGTTGACAGTCAACCGTTACCTAGTTAACGCACAAGTAGCCTGCTAGTAAGCTAACAGTTAACCGTTGACCGTTGACAGTCAACCGTTAGCTAGTTAACGCACAAGTAGCCTGCTAGTAAGCCAACAGTTAACCGTTGATCGTTAACCGTTATTGCACTACGCCGCAGCAGCAATGCGTCCGCTATTCTTTCTTAACTACATTAGCTTAACGTTGGCTTGAAATCACAACGTTAACGGCTCCGAGCAAAGCCTCGCTAGCCCCGCTCCGCTGCTAGCTCCGCCTCAGCTAACGGTGTGTCAACCCGCCGCAGTGATTGAAAGAAGCAAAGCTGGTTGAAGGAATTTGTGTGTCCGCCTAGCTAGAGATAGCAGGGCAGCACCCCATCACATCCTGACTCATTTTAGACGGGTTAAAATACAAGGCGACTACTACCACAGCCTGGAGAAAAGAGGGGTGTAAAGATGCGTGCCCCTGAACCGGTGGTGGCTTTTGCCCCCAAAAAACAAAATGTATTCGCTGCAAACAGCTGTGTTTCGGGGGTAGCTCGTCGCTGGAACAAGGTCGGCTCACACACCAGCAGTCTGATGCCAGGCAGCAGGCAGCAGCAGCAGCAGGAGGAGGAGGAGGAGATAACTGTGGTGGTGAGTGACACACTGAGGCTTGCATGAAACAGGTTTGTGACAGACCAATTGAATGGATGAAGGCGGGTCTTTAAAGGGTGGGATCCGACTGTGAGTTAGGTCGTTGAGAAGATGCAAAAAAAACAAAACAATATGAATATTTTTTTTATATATCATTTATATAAAGGCACAACCTGCTGCATAATCTTCTGCACTGCATTTTTTTTCAAAGTGTGGTGCAAACATTGTAGCTGACCATCACAGACAGGAATGCATCAATAACCTGCAGTATAATGCATGCAGCAGCAATCAGACAAGACAAATTACTAGAGATGATTAGTGTGCTGTGGTAGCAGCGACATCTTGTGGCCGTAGAGAGGAATTGCATGTAACGCCTGTTAACAGTATTCATTCAATAAATAAGTCCATTGGTCCATATTGGTTTCTAGGAAAGCTGCAAAAATGAAATTATTATTTTTTGCAGCTATATATATATTATTATTATTATATATTTATACAATATATATATATATAAATATATTTATATAAAATATATTTTATATATATATATTTATATAAATATATTTATATATATAAAATATATGTTATATATATCAGAAAATATTTTTTAAAAATTGAATATCGTAAAGCTGCAAAAATTAATAATTCATCGGAAAGCTGCAAAAAATACTAAAAAAAAAAATATATAAATATATTTATAAATAAAAATACATTTTATATATATCAGAAAATTGAATATTGCGATATTATATTTTGTGATAATGTATCGATTCTCAAAAACACTGTATCTGTTTTTAAACAATAGTTAATTAAAGGTCTCATATTGTAAAAAGTGAGATTTTCATGTCTTTTACATTATAAAGCAGGTTTAAGTGCTTTATATAAATACTGTTAAACTATAAAAAACGCTCAATATACAGAGGAATACACACAGCCCCGTATTCAGAAATTGTGCGTTTGAAACAAGCCGTTAGGATTTCTGTCCATTAGTGATGTCACAAATATACAATATTTAGACCATTACACGGTTTTAAACATAAACATCCTAAATGTGTCCCAGTTTATTTCCTGTTGCAGTGTATGTGAATAACATCAGCTGACAGGAAGTAAACATAGACCCAAACTGTTGCCTAGAAACGCAATTCCGTTGCAATTCCGTTGAAATGCACTAAAATGGAGCGTTTCAGACAGAGCGTAACTACAGGTATATTCAGGCAGACAGTATGAGGAAAATAAAGTTTTTTGTTTTTTTTTAACATTACAGCATGTAAACATGTTCTAGTAGAAACATAAAATACAAGTACGAACCTGAAAATGAGCACGATATGGGACCTTTAAACATTTAAATGCAAAGATTATCTCAGTTAATACTTCATTTCATTTGCAAAGATATGCGTCCTCTCAGTGTATGCGTCCTCTCAAAGTAGTGCTCTGATGTTGGATTTTACAGGGACTGTGATGATTGCAAATGCAGATCCCATGGTTCTGATTGCATAAGAAAAACAACTTTTGTTTACTCAGATTTTATAAATATGGCGGTGTGTTCTTTATACTATGACAGTTTTCCTATAATTAGATGAAAATAATTGCACTGCACTGTGTGGCTAAAAATATGCTGTAATAGTAGAGCTGCAACGATTAATTGATTAGTTATCAATTATTAAATTAATCACCAACTATTTTGATAATCAGTTTGAGTAATTTTTTAAGAAAAAAGTAAAAATGCTCTGATTCCAGCTTCTTAAATGTGAATATTTTCTGGTTTCTTTACTCCTCTATGCCAGTAAACTGAATATCTTTGAGTTGTGGGCAAAACAAGACATTTGAGGACGTCATCTTGTGCTTTGGGAAACACTGATGGACATTTTTCACCATTTTCTGACATTTTGTAGACCAAACTACTAATCGATTAATCAAGACAATAATCGACAGATTAATCGGCAATGAAAATAACCGTTAGTTGCAGCCCTATAATACAAGTATAAATGATTATGAGGATTTCAGTAACAGTCTTTGTGTGCAGGAAGATTTTTCAATTATTTTGCTCATCAAAATAGTCACAGAAGAGGTGTCGTACCTCCTCAGCATGACTTTGGTCCATGCTGGTTGAGGGGAGCTGCTTGTGGCTGGGCTGAGGGCTCTCTGCCGCGGCCACCTCCACCTGCCACTCCGCCTTGAAGGCGTCCCCGTGGGACTCGCAAACATTGTGCAGAATGCAGCACGCCAGAATCATGGTGGGCACCACGTCCAGTCCGCAGTCGTTCCTCTTGCTCAGACACTGCCAGCGTGCCCTCAGCCTCAGCAGCGCCTCCTCAGACACACGCAGTGCTCTGCTGAGCCGCCGATTGAAGAGCCGCTGTTGCTCCGTCGGCGCTGTGTGGCTGGCCCTCCGGCCCTTTTCCTCAGGGTAGGCCTTCATCAGCCAGCTCTGGAGAGGGTAGCAGGCCTCCCCCAGCAGCACATACCTAGACACAACACAATAATAGTGAATATTCAAGCATTAACTGGTCTGAGATTTGATTCATAAACCTCTGGACACTATAACATGTGTGTTGATCCAATTTGCACAAATCTCTGCAGAATCTCATGGCTAAAAAAAATCAGGTTATACTCAGGCTGTATAGTGTGTTAATGGCTTTAAATGTATAATGCAAAAAAGAGATCACATGTATGAGATATATCACTCGTTCCCAACTTGGGGGTCCTGACCCCCATTGGGGGTCGCCAAAGCTTCACGAGGGGTCACCAGGCCTTCTTGATTTTAAGGGGTGAAAGACAACTTTTAAAAAATATACACAGTTGGTCTATATCTCATGATTTCATTCATTTCTGTACAGAAAACTAAATGAAATTGTTATTTTTAAAGTTTGGATTATTGTTTAAGATATAAACTTTAAAAAAATCTCACAGGATAAGGGCACGGTGAAGACCTGAACACAAGTTATATTCACAGAGCCTTCCCTCTCTGCCAGACAGCCTCATCCTGCATTAGAAAAGTACGCAGTTAAAACAACCAAAGAGCTGATAGAACAATGGTCATTATGGTAAGGATGGCCTCTGAGTGAGGTGAACAGCACTCGGCTCACATTATCGCAGTCTTGGAAAGAGAGGAGTGAGCGGAGGGGTACTCAGTTGGTTACAATCTGCAACCACTTCACTAGATGCTTCCAAATCCTACACACAGTACTTTTAAATGCCTGAAAAAATGTGACCTACTTAGTACTGGATTGGATCCTGACTCAACCGTCATGCTGTTGACTTTCACTTTACCTGAGTTGTTTTCCCATGAAGATAGGCGGCGGGGCAGGAGACAGTCCGCCGTCTGCAGCTGTGGCCCACAGCGAGGAGTTCTGGAAGATGTCAGCTGGGTCCGTCCCACCTGGGAAACTGGCACATACATCCCAGAACTGCCCCCGGCCACTAACAGCCACCTCAAACACCAAAGAGACAGAAAGAAATCAACATCTGGCAACTAATGTAGCAATGTATTGTCAGTGTCATATAGGGGAGCTCTCTCTACCTGAGACAGCACTGAGAGCCAGCCAGCGGGGTTGGCGTAGTCAGACGCGTTGTTTGACGGGGTGATGATAGCTGTGTGGAGTGTTGCTATGGCAGCGACGCAGTGAGGGAAGCCCCAATTGGACAGGAAGAGCTGGGCTGAATCCTCCAGCTCCTGCTCACTGGGGGGCCGCAGGTAGATGGAGCTGAGAAGCGCCACGATGGCGTGACACATGTCCCTAACACACCTGCACACGGTGGACTTCCCCACGCCGAACAGGGTGCTGATGGTGCGGTATTCGATGTTCGACGCCAGGCGCCACAGAGCCACCGCTACGCGCTTCTCCACCGGCAGCGCCAGGCGGAAGCTGGTGTCCTGGCGAGCCAGACGGGGCCTCAGCTTGTCACAGAGGTAGAAGAACGTCTCCCGGCTCATGCGGAACTTATCCAGCCAATCAGACGGCTGGAATTCTGTCATCACCACGCGCTCCCACCAATCGGTGCTCTGAGTGGTGGTCCATGGTCGCGTGCGGATGCGGACGTTGGAGCGTATACCTCCTGCTATCATCATCTGGGGAGAAGAAGATCAAAAATAAAATAAAGACTTTAATTTAAATCATTGATTGTGAGGCTCTATAGAGACTATCACTCATTTACTCTCAAACTGTCCGTGCTGTAGAAGTGTTTGGAGGGATCTAACTGCTTTTGTAATTTTCTTTGTCTCTTAAATGGGAAAATGTTATGTTTGATTCCTTTGACTACAGCAAGAAATATAAGGACAAAGTCTACCAGATAAATGTTATTATACATAAAAGCCAAATGTTAATATCCATAAATGTAAATAAAATAAATACTTTTTCTCCTTTCTAATATTGCTTACAGTGCAAACAGAAAAATGTCATATATTTGTACATCTTTTATTTTTATTCGGTGCCTTTTTTGTACGATCAATGTAGGGCTGCAACGATTATTTTCATTGTCGAATAATCTGTCAATTATTTTCTCGATTAATCGATTAGTTGTTTGGCCTATAAGATGTGAGAAAATGGTGAAAAATGTCCATCTGTGTTTCCCAAAGCCCAAGATGTTGCCTCAAATGTCTTGTTTTGTCCACAACTCAAAGATATTCAGTTTACTGTCATAGAGGAGTAAAGAAACCAGAAAATATTCACATTTAAGAAGCTGGAATCAGGTTTTTTTCTCTTAAAAATTGACTCAAACCAATAAATCGATTATCAAAATAGTTGGCGACTAATTCAATAGTTGACAACTAATCGATTAATCCATCAATCGCTGCAGCTCCAGAAAATGGTGAAAAAATCCTGACACATTTCCCATGGTGACATCTTCAAATAACTTGTTTTGCCAGACCAACATTTCAAAACACAAGATATGGATTTAAAATTATTAGATATAACAGAGAAATTCCATAAATTCAGACATTTTGGGAAACAAGAAAAGGTGAATATTTAACATTTTAATCAAACAATTAAATGCTCCCAGTAGACCACTTACACTTACAGACCAAAAACTGTCAATAACTGCACTATACTGTATAATAACTGGGCAATATCATTATCATTATTACTACTCAGGTGTAATTCATAGTGTGCAATATTTTCAGGTGGAATTTCATTTAATTCTCACTGTGCAATATCATTTTCCACTTGTGCAATTTTGTTAATAGTCTGTTTATTGTCAATACTGTATATACTGCTCCAATTTTTTATACTTCCTTCTATTTAAATGGTTCATATTTTGTAACACTTTGTTTAGCTCTTTTTTTTTTTACTGTGTTAGCTGATGCATCTTTTGCATCCCCTTTGCTGCTGTACACTGCAAATTTCCCCACTGCGGGACTAATAAAGGAATATCTTATCTTATCTTATTATCAAAATTGTTGAAGATTCATTTTCTGTTGATTGTTTCAGCTCTACCTGTGTGGTTATTATTATTATTACTGATGGTTCATTTAAAAAGGACTATATGTGAAAACACCCTAAAACAGAAACAATTATGTGAAGTCATTCAGGAACAAACTGATTGGAAAAAGTCTTGAAAAATATGAATGACAGACAGAATAAAGCACCTATGAAATATTACAAAAAAGTCCCTCTGGGGTCTGCAGGGAGCACAGTTATTAGGATGAGTAATATAGGCTGTAGCATTATTTCTATAGGCTATATGACAGTGATTATATTGTGATATATATTGTGTGAGCCAGACAGAGGAGGGGATGGACTGACCATGAGCATCCTCCTCTGTCTCTGGAAGAAGTACTGTCGGTGTCTGATGCGTCTCTGGATCTCATCGCGTCTCTGGATGTTGGCGTTGTTTAAGTCTCTCCTTCGCTTCAGCAGCATGTAACTCATCAGGAACATGAAGGACCGCAGCTGCTCCTCTTCCTCCATTAGAAACCTTGAGGCTGCACGCAAAGCATGAAGTTATGATGCAGGAAACGCTACTGTTACTTCACCATAAACTGTTAACTACTGTCTTTCCGGTTTCTTCTTGTTCGTGTCAGACTGTGAACCAGAGCTGTGCTGCTGCCTCCTAGTGGCTGAAACTAGTGGCTGCAGGACTTAAAATATATATATATATATAAATCATTATTAAAATACCTAGTATTCTCATATATTAGCCTAAAAGATGTCTTATTTTATATGGAATATCGTAACTAACACATTTCATTAATTATTTTGTGTTTATTAATTCAATTAAATAAGTTGTAAAATCATTGAAATTTAAAATTAAAAACCACGAAAGCATAAAACTACTGAAAACATTTGAATATCACCTTTTGTTATAACATAAGTCATTTCCCAGGATGTGCCTTGCTAAATATCTTTTAATAAATGAATGTATTTTGCATAAATTGCTTCTTCAAAAGTCCCCTGTAATGTTGTTGTTATTATTATATTATTATTATTATTATTACTATTATCATTATTATTATTATTATTATTATTATTAGATTATTCTTAAATATATTTTACTTACTGTTACAGGTCTCTATTAGATATGTTACATGTGATGATTACGTTGTCAGAATTATATATTTTAATATATTCCATTTATCCCAGTTTTAGCTTGGATGTCAAGACATCTTCTGACCTACAAATCAGGAACAATTAAATGCTTTAATGGTTTAATTTTCTTATGATTTTCAGTGCCTTGCTCTTGTTAAGCTCTCTAAAGTCGTGAAATCTTTTTTTCTTGAGGAGCTGGAGTTCTGCTCAGTCTCAATCTTCTCCTTTAAGGACTATTGATGGGGAAGAATTATGGCCTCCTTGATCTTTCTTTCTGAGGGTTCGCTCATGCATCAGGGAGTCCAAGGTAAGGAGAAGAGAATTAAAAGCAATTTTATTTGTTTATCATCGCTCTCCTCTTCGTTTTTCCCACCTTCAAATGTAATTCTTTCTTTGCTCTGATTTGTCAGTGTTTGGAAATGTGTGATGGGAGTGCTTTCTTCTGACATGAGATAAGATGCTCAAATAAATAACTGAAATAAAGGAACATTCCACGTTTATTCCCCAAAATGTTTTCTGCTACAATGCCTTCATCAGGATTGGCTCCTGTCAAACAGTTCAAACAAAACAAAAGAAACACTTAAATATAATGCAATACAAACAGCATCACAAACTACAGAGTTCCTAATCAACATTCCTCTCAACAACAAAAGTATTACAGGGTTGTTGTATTAGATTGCATTGGGTGTAGATCAGTACAGAGTGTTACTTTCTAATCTGAGCATTTCATGGCAAACGGCTGAACAATAATGGAAGGATCAATACTGATCTCAAGGAATACATTTAGAGAAGAACTCCTTGTCCTTCACACAGCACAGCAGATGTCGATATCTCATCTCTTCCACTTTAATAAGTTCAATAACAGACATCAAACAATATGTTTTACAATTAGTGTTATCTTCCAAACAATGGAATTATAGGGTTTAGTGTCATTCTTGAGAGGAGGTAATAAGTGTGAGTGCAGGTTAGAGGTTAGAGGAGGTGCACACAAGGTCATTTATTTACTTTAGGATATAGATTGTTGTGCATTCATAAATTATGAGAAAACAGACAAGAAGAAACCTATGACACAACTTTCACTCGAGTGATAAAGAGTTCTGCCGCTGCGTTCTCAAACTCCTTTGCATCCATGTTACCGCCCGGGCCCCGTGTCTGTGCTCCCTCCATGGCCTGACCCAGCTTGTATGGAGAGATCTTGGCGCTGGCCTCCAGGTAGCGTATAGCCTTCACGTTGGCCTCCAGACAGGAGTTAGCTTTAGTGTTGGCATTGACGCAGCAGTTTGCCTCACAGCCTTGGGAGGTCTCCAGGGCTTCTTTTAAGGTCCCCAGCACGGCCAGGCAGAGGGCCCGCGAGGCAGGCCCTTCGTCCGGACAGCACACCTCAGCGTAAAGCCTCTGAGCCTGCCGGATGTAGTCTGAGAAAACCGCACACGTGAGCACACCATGACGGAAGACGTCGTAAGGGACGGCCTCATGGTCTTGGCAGAGGAGGCGTCGGAGGAGCGGGGCGGATGTGGAGGCGGGGACTCCACCCTCGCTGCACAGGCACTCCAGAGTCTGCGTGTAGAGGCCTCCTCTCACTCCTCCTCCTCCTCCTCCTCCTCCTCCTCCTTCTGTCGGGCTGCCGGTGCAGGAGCCATCGGGGCATTCTGGAGCCTCACCTGGACGTCTACGGGGCCCAGTGAGGCTCAAAAGGTCGTAGGCCACACGGACGTTGTTGCTGAAGGCGGATCTGGGTTTAAAATGAGAGATGGGATAAAAGAAAGTAAATCGTTGGTTTCTCTGAGAAGGAAAACGTTGTAATTTATCAATGAACAAATTAAATTCTATTGATCTCGGATACAAATATCTCAAAATCTGGTCAAGTAAGACCAGTACTACCTGTACGGCTACATATCTCCAGAGGTAATTGAGAAAATATGTTCTTTTGTAATTTGGGTGAACTGACCCTTTAACAGTGGTGGAAAGTACATTTACGTAAGTACAATTTTAAGGTACTTGTACATTACTGGAGTATTTCCATTTTCTGCGGCTTTATACTTCCACTCCACTACATCTCAGAGGGAAATATTGTACTTTTATTGTACCCCCAGGACTCTCACCAGCAGACTGAGGAACAGTTTTTTCCCCCCAGGCCATCAGACTTTTAAATAGATAATTCAAACGACACCTTCTCACACAAAAATATATCTTATACTGTATATACTGTATATGTTCTTTATATGCCTGTATATGTTCTTAATATGCCTTGTACAAAGAATTTCTTATATATGTACATTCATACTGCTTGATATGTATTATGTTCCTTTGTACAAAGTTTCAGGGAAAATGAAAATGATGTATGTAATTAAATGGAAATGACTATAAGTTATGTAAAAAGTTTTTCTTGACAGACAGACTCTTACCTGCACATGTAGGCATTAACAGAAATCTTAAAGGAGCAGTGTGTAGGATTTAGTGGCATCTAGCAGTGAGGTTGCAGATTGCGACCAACTGAATACCCCTTCGCTCACCTCTCCCTTTCCAAGTGTGTCAAAGACACTATGTATTATATATGTATTTCCTTCTATAATTGTAATATAACTTATTATTTTAATGGAGCTTCCCAGCAAAAAGCATTTCACACGATTGTACCTGTATAACCGGCGTGACAATAAACATCTTGAATAGGAGCCATTAGAATAATATTAATTCGGAATGATGTCAAAGGGGGTCTGGTTAAGGACCGTGAATGTGTGTAATGTGCAGCGGACCTCTGGGAGTGGTGAGCCAGCCGCAGGTGCCACAGCGCCCGGTTGAGATGCTGCTGCTCCAGCGCGCCTGCGCTCATCGGCCCGTTGATGGAATGATGCTGATCCGCGTCGCCGCATCCAGCTGAGCCGGTCTCTGAGACGGAGGAGAGGTTACAGAAGTGGTCCGCTAAGAACCCGATGGGGTCGTCTGATCTGGCCTCCACCATCTTCAGGATGGCCCCGCGGAGCAGCTCTCCCACGCCGAGCTGCGACAGGAACTCCCGGTCGCTGTCTGACCTGGTGGCGGCGGATTTAACCCCCTCCGGCTGCCCTGAAGGAGGAGTAGCTCCAGCACCGGACCGGCGCTTCTCCTTGTCCGCCATAGCTGATGATGACGTCACGTATCGCAGCAACGGCAGCGGAAGTGATGTAATACCCGGCCGAGAGCAGACCGGAAATGGAGCAGTTTATATATCAGTTTTAATTGGTGACTCACATCGCAGGAAAACGTGGCAAAATGATCCGATGATTTAACAGCTGAAGCTGAAATTCTTTTCTTTCTTTCTTCTTTTTTATCTATCTATTTATTTTTCATTAATTAATTTATTTTCTCCATTTTGTTTTCTCCATATTTCATTTTATTTTATTTTGTTATAAAGAAAAAAATGTATGTATATATATATATACATACATACATTTTTTTCCCTATATATATAAATTTTTTTTCCTTATAACAAAATAAAATAAAATGAAATATGGATCAAACAAAATGGAGAAAAAAAATTGATAAAATAAATAAATTAATATATATTTCAATTTCAATATACATTTTCAATTAAATTACTAACCAGATGTCACACAGTCCTGGAGCAATTGGCTGCTTTCACCTGTTGGTAATCCAGCCTTGTCCAACTCCACTGTAACCCGACTGGATATTTTGTAAATCTTTTATAAAACCAACAATGGCTCCATGTGTGCATATGATATTTTTAGTGTTTTTTTAGTGCACATAAAATACCTGAGATTCAACTGACATACCAAGTCAATACTTTTTTTTTTATATCTTACTTTAAGGATGAGGTATACTGTATGTAGTAGTTAAAGTTCTTAAATTAATCTAAACACAAGCAGAACTTTTCCTTTGATACAATATCACTGACATTTTACAATTTTTAAAATTTAAATCAGAAGCTGATCAAAGCATAGATGTGAACAGTGCCAGCTTGACAATTTTTGATACTCTGTGCCCAGGAAATTTTAGTCAAAACTAAATAAGTATTGAGGTTTAATACCCAGCCAGTGTCCAGTGTATGCGCAGGAACAAAGGAGACTCGTGACTATCTGCTATTGATTTAATTACATTTATTTTATGTGTTCTTGTTTCTCATTACCATGTTTTATTATTTACAGTATATTGTGCGTCATATAGTTTCTTTTACAACAACAGCTATCATCCATCACGCAAAAAAATGCATATTTGAACTTGAGAGATGGCTCAATAGGAGGAAACACACACATGTAAAGTTCAAACATTATTTAAATGTTTATTGTATAAATAACCCGGGTTACTGTTAATCAAGAGTAAGAACTACATCTACATTTTCTGTAACTTAGCCTCAACAAAAAACATATATCGATGGCAACAGAAAGGCAGTGATACACAATAACACCAAATACAGGGAGTTAAGACGATACCCCTCAACCATCAAACAACATATACAGCGTTTAGCAATTTAATGTTTTTACAGCTGCCAGATCCGTAACACATTTGCTTGTTAAACATGTTGACCTATTTCTACTGTACTGTACAAAAAAGTATTTTATGTATGCATTGCACACAGAAAACTACTTGAATAAAGATACAAGCAAAGAAGAAATGCATTTAGCTTTTCGAATATTCAATACCATAAAAACAGAAATGTATTTTCACAAGACAGTCTACTTTGAACAATGTTATGCAGTGTTATTGTAGTCTAGGGGGTTCATTTGGCTTCTGTTGATGCCCAGTAGCTACAGTGAATGTATGATATGTTAATGTTGCAGCACCACACTATTCTCCAATACGCCAAGACTTGCTGTATACCTAGGACTTTAAAATGTGTCTTACATAAATGTCAAGTTTACTCTGCAAAGTTGTCAAGCCAGTGATGGAGGTTTTTTCAATGACAGATCAATGAGGGCCTTTGTTCTTTTTATATAAGGTGTCACGTTTACAATTGTATTACAGTTACCGGTAGTTACAGGTCCATCTTGGGCTGTGGTCATAATTTGTCATCGTCGTGTGCGTGGACGCCATTCGTTAGAGGTATATGGTTCCCGTTAGTGAGGGCAACTTTTTTCAAAGAAGCCACATTGCTGTTGACGTGGGTGGTGTGAGGAGGCAGGAATGCTCTCTGCAGCTTGTGCTCCAGCAGCATGTGGTTCTGAGGAGGAAGGCTGAGGCACGCTCTGAAAAAGACAAAGAGGGAGACTGTCAACTTCTGTCACTCAATGAAACATCTGTATATAAGCCTTAAATGTCCTTAAAAGGATTTGTTTTGAAGTGGGGTTGTATGAGATACTTATCCATAGTCAGTGTATTGCTATCCTACTGTAAGAGCCAATTATGGTCATATTTTTATTTGGTAAATGCATTTTAGCCAAAAGAAAGTCTCACCGAAAAAAATTATATCAGTTTAAGTGTACGCTATATTTAGAATATTTTCACCAGTTTACCTTGCTCTATGTTTCTGACAGGGAACTGAAGCAGTTATCTGTTCTCTCGCCAAAGCCACCAGACTCCATTGACAAAAACAGTAATTTTACCTTGCAGAACACAGGATTTGCTGGTCTACCGCTGCCTTAATTGGTTAGTTTGTTTGTGTTATTGTGTGACTTTGTGTTAGTTCGGATTCACCAAAGTCACACAATAGCACAAACAAGCTGAGGCATCAAGGTTTTTTTTCCCAATGGAGTCTGGGGGTTTGGTGAGAGTATAGATGGATACACATGCTTCAGTTCCCCGTCGGAAAGGGCTGTCTGACGGCGAGGTAAACCGGTGAAAATACTCTAAATATAGCGTACACTTAAACTGATATTGATTTTTTTCGGTGGGCCTTTCTTTTAGGTGGCTAAAACATGTTTTTCTACCGTCCCCGTCCACAGCAGTACATGGCTTTGCTTCCCTGTGGTAACTGCTGTCTGCTTCTCCAAACTGGGAACGTGCCGACCGCCATCTACAGTAGGTAATACGCTAACTATGAAGTACCTCAGTACAACCCCACTTCAAAACACCCAAACTATCCCTTTAAAATCATAATTCTTCTGTTGAATGTACAGTGCAATCTTTGGGGGAAAATGTGTGGCAATCTAGGTAAAGAAACCAAAGCCTTGTACATACCTCATGATGTTTTCTATGCAGGCCCTCTGGCGGAAGAAGGCGTTGATGACCGGGGCCCCTGGTGGGACAATGGGGGCCTTGCAGAGGAAGGAGAGCAGTGACAAGACACTGTGGAAGGATTGGAAGTCCTCCTCCCCCTGGGGTCGGACCGTCACACGCTGACAAAGCTCCGTCAGGATCACCAGGTCCAGGATGATCGGGCTGGCTAGTAGAGAGTCCTGTTGCAAAGAAAGAAAGATGAGGTGAGGATAATGGTGTAATAGAGGGAGAAGGAAATGACAAACACATTTATCAATGCATAGAACTCATACAATATAATGTAGCTCCTTGCACATGCAGGAATTGTATTTACACTATAGCAGTTCTTTAATACTACCACTAGGAGACGCCAAATCACAACGTTTCAAATTCTTCACATTAAGGGCTATAATGCCGACTACACTGACGCAGGTAAAATGACACAACATTGTTTGAAGTGTTTGGCTGTTGTTGAATCCAAGAGCCAACACCTTAAGTAGGGCTGCAGCTAACGATTCGTTTCATTGTCAATTAATCTGTAGATTATTTTCATGATTAGTTGTTTGGTGAAAAACGTCCACCAGTGTTCCCCAAAGCCCAAGATGACGTCCTCAAATGTCCTCTTTTGTCCACAACTCAAAGATATTCTGTTTACTTTCATAAAGGAGTAAAGAAAAACAGAAAATATTCACATTTCAGAAGCTGGAATCAGAGAATTTTGACATTTTTTTCCTTTAAAAAAATTAATCAAACTGATTTATCGGTTATCAAAATAGTTGGCGATTAATTTAATAGTTGACAACTAATTTATTAATCGTTGTAGCTCTACAGTTAATGTGTCCTTCAGTTGTTTTAATTAACTGAACTGTAATTTCGGCATTTATTTGCTTGGAAAATACATCTAAAATGTACAAAATACATTTATTCTTTTTCTACTTAAAGCCACTAATGTGTAGCATTTTTTTTTTTCAAAATAATTTTGATAGCATAAAGTTGTTGTTTGTAGAAAAATGGGACAATCTAGGGGGAAACTGGTGCAGTCTGTCTGTTTTATAGCAAGATAACCAGAATAGATGTTATTTCGTGTGTAAGAATGGTGGTAGACTGAAGCAGCTAGGCCAGTGAATCATTAAATAACTGAGTAAATGACCTGAAGACGTCTCTTTAAATTGGCTCCAAGACTTGTTAAGAAGGATTAACAGTAAGCTCTGGCACTCCTGAGCCTCCTCCTCCTCCACAGCTACTGTCAGATAAAGAAGAATCGCTCTGAACGTTGAGTTTAGCAGCAATTAGCAGTCTGGACTTTTATTCTAATATGCTAGATTTTCCTTTTTCAGTTGCATGTTTTACAGAAACAGATTTAGTGACCACTGACCTCACAAGTGTTGTGCAGTGCGATAGTATTGGTCCCACCCATCATTATCTCAGAGGTGTATTCATCCATGGCACGCTTGCTGTCTCCCACATAGGGGACATACTTAATCACCACCTGAAGTAACACAAAGAGACAGTTAATAAGTCTGATCAGTTGTTTTTCATTGAACATCCACAGGGAGCTCATTATCCCTCCGTGTCTGAGTCACTCACACAGTGGTCAGGTTTTTCTCCAGGTTGGTACAGTATGGGGTTTGACTGGACCATGTCATCCACCACGTTGCTCTTGGAGATCTCTTTGGAGCGGAACTGCTGCGGAGCCGACAGGTTCTTCCCATCGTTGTTGCCGAGGTGATTGTAGCTGACGATGGAGGTCGGCTGTCAAGGGGTAGAGGAGCTTATTAAAATCCCTTTGTTCAGAAAATACATGCTGTAAGTTTTAAGTTGTCAAATTATGTTCTGGTAAGACAATCACACTGATGATCCTCCTTAGGTTTCCTCCTCTTTTTCCCCATTATGTTTATCCTTAAACAAACCAACGGTCTAAAGAATTTGTGATTTTGGGCTGTATGAATAAAAGTGATTGACTTGTATGTGGAGTTTGCATGTTCTCCCCGTGTTAGCGTGGGTTTTCTCCGGGTTCTCTGGCTTCCTCCCACAGTCCAAAGACATGCAGGTTAGGTTAAAGCTCTAATACGCAGAAAGTTTTTGGCATCATTGGGCAAAAATTCCATAATAACTTTTCAGCATATTGTTATTCAAGTGTTCTGAGAGAAAACTAGACTTTGGCACCTCCTAATGGCTCTGTTTACAGGCTTTTTTTGCCTTTTTTGTGGAGGAGGAAATTACTTCTTTTTTTTCTCGTAAAGTTAAGACTTTATTCTCGTAATAATACGGCTTTTTTCTCGTAATATGACTTTATTCTCGAATTTCTCAATGTGGCCGTAATACTCCATCATACAAAATGTTTGTGTATGCTTGTGTCAATTATAGTTCTTAGAAAGAAAGAAAATCTGAATCGGCAGGTCACTTTTTAAAATAAAATCTGAATCTGCCAAGAAAATTGCATCGGTGCATCTCTAATCCCGAACACAGAAAAACAAGAGAATCCAGTCAGAGGGCGTGGTGTCTGCAGATACAGACATCACCACACACTACTAGTGGGTCATAAGTGATGATTGGGAGGGATTATTTTTGTATGAGTCTGTGCATTTTTAGGAAAATCCTGCTCATTCTGCCTTTAAATTGTTAAATATTATTCCCATTTGATGCTTTCAAGTGTCAAATACAGTAGTTTATGGGGTAATTTCCAGAAAATTACAATAGATGATAATTTCTCTGACATGTTAATGGATTTAATCTCACTTTAATTCTGGTTTTAGATGGGAAACATCATTCAAATAAAATAACCCCCCTATTTTAGTGTTCTTAGCTTTTCTGTAGTGACTCATGAATCATTACTTCATCAATCCCCTTTTCCTTCTATCCGTGCATCCTGTCTCTCACCTTGATACCTGAGCTGACCAGAAAGTCCACCAGTACTGATTTGATCTTGGTCTGACCGGATTTGAAGTCATCTCCTCCGATGAATACCCCTTTCTGCACGGCCAGCTCGATGGCCCCGGGTACAAAAGTGTTCTGCGGGGAACCGTTGATGTAGGCACAGCCCTCCAATATGCTGGCCACTGCAAACAGAGTGGAGGGAGAAACCTCTGCTCCATCCTAATGGATGTAGTAAAAAAAGAGATAATGACTATTACTGGGTGTATCATCATACTGCAGCTTGACTCACAAGGCGTACATTTCCCGAGACTCTCCTCACATCATCTCTATTGTCGACTTCACGCCTATCTAAAATTGAGCTATTTGCTGAAGATCATAAGTCTGTGAAATAGACTATTATCGTTGCTGACAGCAGTACAAGCATGCTGAAGACAGGAGATAAAATATAAACTCACCCATGAGGGGAAAATCATAATTTCCTTCCCCTGATCTGATATAAAAGGAATAGCTGACTCATTATGGAATTTCGTCTACAAATCCACAGTGAAGTGTCAGGAGAGCTAATCGTCTCATCCTCTAAGCTTTATTAATCACTAAATGTGATGGAGGATTACTGTTTGGTCCTCGGCATTAGCAGGAAATTAAAGCTGAATTCATGACTACCGGCCACCATCACACCACCAGGACAATTAAAGTTAATTATCAAACTGGATCGCTACTGACACCAACTCAAGGATTTGTGTCTTTAGAGCACTTTAGACTATGTTTTATGAATGTAGAAGTTTTTTAACCAAACTCTGGTTGTGGCTCAGACTGCTCTCACCTGGATTGCAGCTAGCAGGTTCTTTGCAGTGTCATGGACTCCCGGTTTGATATCACAGAAGCGCTCAGTGTTGGCGGACCACATAACGATGACTTTGTCCACACCACTCGACTGCTGGAAGTCCCGGATGTCAGCTCTGACCTGCTCCACCTGGAAGAACATTTACTCTTTTAAGTCAGATTAAAAATGACATATGAAGTAACACAATCCCAAGTGAAATACACAGATGGAGAACAGACTCCAGTCCTCTTAGGGTGCTTTCACACCTAACCTGTTTGGTTCGGTTACAGTGAACCTTGGGTCCGTTTGCCCGGTTAGTACGGTTCGTTTGGGCTGGTGTGAAATATGTCAATCGAACCCTGGTGTGGACCAAACAACAGAACCAAGACCGCCTGAAAAGCTTGACTCTGGAGCGGTTAATTTGTGGTGTGATAGCAAATGAACCAACCACAGGATTTTATGACAGCAGATATGTGATTTTAGCATATTTCAAAAGCTAAACTACTGATAAGTCCATCTGCTGATCGTGAAATCTGTTAAGGAAGTTATCTGTATTTCAGGCCATGTATAGAAGCACATCAGCTCATGTATTTTCACTAATTAATAGGTCTGGAATTTGATTACCCCACGTGGGTCCTGATGATGCAGAATGGCAATCAGTGAGTTACCGGTCAGTCTGTAGAACTTCATGTTTACTCCTCTGGTTGGTTTGTAAAAAGTCAGTGTGAAAAGGAGCCGGACCAGAACTAAAAAGCAACAATGCATCATTTTTTTCTATTTGAGCAGACCAAATGATCCGAACTACAGGTGTGAAAGCACCCTTAAACCTGCTGGTCAGTCGACCAAGTGTTACCTGCTCCGCCATGCTTCCAGTGAGGACGTTGTCCGCCCGACTCTCTTGGTTTGCAGCAATGAATTCTGGGATATAGATGGACGGTCTGGGTTTCATGTGACTCATGTGTGGTCGCAGCTGCTCTTGTAATGACCAGTCAAACACCTGAGCTCTCTCCATGGCGCTGCCAAGATCCATTGAAGAGATATCCCAGCCTAAAAACACACACAAAAAAAACACACTTCAAGTTAAATAATGTGCTGAATTCCTTCTATATAATATAAGGAATCTTCTTCCTAGGGAATCTGCCTTCCCATGCATGAAAATAAACACAAATTTGAAAATAGGTCCAGTCCTGAGTCTAAGTCCAGTCTAAACTTCCTCAACTGGCTTTGTGGGCTAATAGTCCTGATTATGGCGCAACAGCAACCGTCTAAAGTTTGAAACTTTGCAAATTTCTAACAAATCAGCTGTACAGGCTACAACTCTGCAACTTCCACCAAAATGTAGCCCAAGGGAGCAGAAATATTCAAATGCTTCAACCTGGCAGGAATTATGAAATCCATCATTCTGTTTTTCTCATAAACTCTAAAACACCGATCTCCTTTTTTCTCAATTGACACAAAAACTTGCTATGCTGCATCTTCAGACTGTCCTCCACAAACGATCCAGCCAGATTTTTGAATTATCAAAAACTGAGCCGAAAGTGCATCAAAATGGTTTAGTTGAATTCTCACTAAATATAGCTCAAATGTTCGTGAAAATAAACAACACAATTTTGATCATTACTGGGGAGAATGGAAGCACCACTGTGCACGGGGTATATTCAGTTTTTTTGGAACAAAATGTTGAGGTCATGTTAGATGTAGGGTGGTAAATTTCAGAATTTTATCTTAAAAACTGCATTTTTTTACAGTATTTTGAGTTCTATCATCATGTGAACCATTGCAGTCAATGGAAATAGAGCATATTCAAACAACAGTTATGGAGCAATTAATCTTTATTAAAATAAATTACTGACATCTCCATGAAGTGTGCAAATTCTCAGGATTTTGTCTTGATAACTGAATTTTTAAACTAGTTTGAAATCTGCCTTTACATGCAACCCTGGCGATTGCCTCAGTCATAGTGTGAAGTCATAGTCTGAAGTAATGGTTTTTCCCCCGGGCAGTAAGCTCACCCAGATAGTGACTTGCCCTTGGGGGTGTGATGTCGTTAGTTCGAGACAGGGTTGAGGCAGAACGAACATGCTAATGCCTTGAAGGTTTAATAATAATGAACCCTCCTGTATTTCTCATTTGTCTTCCTCCTCTTTCTTTTTTTAATATTCGTCCTTCCTCTTCCTCAACATGGCTGGCCCTGGCTCACAGCTGTGCAGCATTTATGATTTCATCTTATTATAGTCTACAGCAGCTCTGTAAATAGCTTGCCTGCTAAAGCTCTTCCCTTATGAACTAAAAGACTAGATTACATTAGAGGACACCATTACTGTAACAGCACATCTCTGATCATCTTCACCTCATGGAGAGACTCTCCTTGAAGCTGCCCTGGGGTCCGATTTCCCTACTGTTAACACTGCTGTTACCTCACTTGCACTCTTATGTTACACATACACTTCTCAGTTTTAGACCTTGAGCAAACTATCTGCAATTGTCCGTACCGTCAAAGACTATATCATTAGGGTGCACCATGGGTAGAAGATCACGGAGGGGAACGTTGACCTCGCCTTCAAGCCCTGATCCCAGACAAACGGTAGACGCCTGCAGGAGGGAGCCGTAGTAGTTTGCTTTCTGAAGAATGTGAGAGAGAAAGAAGAGAAAAACACTGATTTCTTTCACTAAAGGGAGTTTTTTTTTTTTTTTACTGGGTTTAAGGTTTATTACAAGTGTATTAAATCCTTTGAACCAGAGAAAAATGGCAGAAATAGAAATCACGAGAACCAGCTCATAGAGGTAACAATGTATGCCCATACAAGGGGAAATCCCCCAGACCAGAGTCGGTTAAGCCCTTAACACTCTACTGAACATGTCAGCATAACCAGCTTATAATGAGTCTCTACCACTGTATCGGGGGGACATACAGTAGGCTATATTTATAAAATAGGACAAGAAGGTTCTCTATTGGTGCCCTAGTGGCAGCCTTAAGGTCTTCATGCTATTATAGTCTGGTTATAAAGAGCTCATTCACCATCTAGAACTGTTTTATAAAGAAGAATCATTGCGGTGTTTGCATGTTTCATCTGCAAAACCACAAAAACATGCTTTATACAAGGGATGGCCATTTGCCAAGCAGACAGCCAGTGGTTTGCAGACGGTTTCTTGAGATGGTTGCCGAATCAAAGTAGGATTTGTTACTGCCAAAGTGAAGTGGCCATTCTAGTTTTTTGCCCACATGACACTCCAAGGAATGCAAACCAGCAGCTGAATAGGCTCATTCGAGATGCACTGCGCCGCCTCGCCCGGAAAGTAGACGAGATCAGGTGGCAGCATCAGGGAGCGGTGACAAAAAGCTGCGGTCAAGTCGGACAGTTTCGGGCAGCCTTCACTGAATTTACAGGAAGTTACGGGAAAAGTTACATCCTGTTCGATCCAATCTGTTGGCTACTTGTAGTTTTCAGACCACGTTGGGATTTATTTATATTTGCTTGTAAAAGTGTGTGGAAATGTGTGTGTATCTGGCATCAGATTCTATCCTTTATTATTTGTATGTCCGCCTTGTAGAGCACATAATGAGCACTCATTTTGATAAGTGCTATTAATATAATAATTATTATTATCAACCACACAAGATGTGTTTGTTAACAGATGAAACCTTCATTGCACAACATGAGACTAATATCTTACAATCTAGTGTTAAATATTACAATAGAAACACAGAAAGTTCGGACTTTCTACAACACGTGGTGTTTGCTGTCAACACTAAGAGCCAATAAGCTCTTTGATAAGGTGCGAGATGCCAGGCGTTTCCCATCATGCCCTTGGTCTTGCAGTCCGGACACAAAATCTAACCGGCATGCATTGCGCGGGCGATCGATTCTGCGCAGCTGCCTAGCTCATCTCGAACGAGTCTGTTGACTATCTGTATGTATGTGTACAGGCATGTTTGCGTCACTTCGCTCACCTTCTCTCCAGTCTTGGTTCTCCAGGTGAGACCCAGCGTATTGGCCAGTACAGCTCCGGTGACTGTGGACCCGTTGTTGCCTCCCCAGCCCACAACCATCACACCAACCCGGGGCACACATGTCTCTGTGCAAAATGTAATCTCGGTGGTACGGGGGGTGATCTGTTTCCCAGTGAGGAGCACAATTAGAGGCACAGGTGACACATACACACACAGATGCATGTGTAGGCCACACACAGATGTATGTGTAGATAGATAGATAGATAGATAGATAGATAGATAGATTGTAACTTTATTGATCCCGAGGGAAATTCAAGTTTCCAGCATCACAGTTCCATAGTGCAAAACATGTTAGTAAAAAGGCAGTAAAAAGTTAGTAGTGCAAAGTACAAAAAAATGCACCGGATATAAAAATACAAGGAGATGAAGAAAACTGTTAAAACTGAATATAGTGCAGGGTAACAGCTGTGATACAGGACTATTAAAAAAAGTGAATATAGTGCAGAAGAGACTGTTAAAAGTGAATATAGTGCAGAAGAGACTGTTAACAATGAGTATAGTGCAGAAGAGACTGTTAACAATGAGTATAGTGCAGAAGAGACTGTTAACAATGAGTATAGTGCAGAAGAGACTGTTAACAATGAGTATAGTGCAGAAGAGACTGTTAACAATGAGTATAGTGCAGAAGAGACTGTTAGAAATGAGTATAGTGCAGAAGAGACTGTTAGAAAAGAGTATAGTGCATAAGAGACTGTTAAAAGTGAGTATAGTGCATTATTATATGTGGCCTACACATAGATGCGTGTGTAGGCCACACACAGATGTATGTGTAGGCCATACATACAGGAATGTCAGAAAGGTGTCCATTACTTACTGTGACTTGTTTCCCCTCTCTGATAACAGATGTGGTCTGGTATTGATACTGAGACACAATGTGTGTATCTGTGTACTTCACATTGGGGCTGTTGATATGAACGTTGACTGACATAGACATGGCTGCAGAGGCTGCAAAAAGAGAGCAATGACAGTTTATCCTCTTCATTCTGTATGTGGAAATGGCATTGTGGGTAAAATGCTGTAATTTCCGCAACAGGTGACCATTGTATTCGAATCCACATACTGCATACTACTGAGGAGCGCAGTATGCAGTATACAGTACATACTGCATACTACTCAGGAACGCAGTATGCAGTATGTGACAGTTAATGTGATGTATTTAGCAGTATGCTAGACGAGGCTTTAGTCTTTAAACCAGCTCTTAAAGCACAGGACAAAAAAACAAACTTGTACCACTATTACAATATTATCAAAAAATACAACTTTGATTTTGTTGTTTATGTTATGCTTGTTTACTTTATAAGATACTGCAGGTTTAAACTATTTATTCTAACAGCTCATAATGAAGTCCGACAAACAGGATCATCAACGAGGAGAGACGGGAAATATAAAATATTGATCCACAACATTTACTTTACTCAAACTGCTTTTTCAGTTACAGCAAAAAAAAAAGTGGACTGATCTCCCTCCAGATATTAGAGAAATGTTAAAAAAGTGTCATGTTGTCTCAGCAGGAATCTCTCTGCCCCGTCAGAAGCTGCTCTTTCCCTCGCCACTCTGCTGCTCTGCAGCCGCTCTGTGAGCGTCACTGGCCGGCTCTCCAGCGAGCTACGCCCGCGGGCGATTGTGGAGCTTTTCAACTCCAAAAAGGCAGATAAACACAGGTTCCTGTTAATTTATAATGGACATATGTGTTGTGATATTTAAACAAACTATCCGTCAACAAGGAAATAAAAGCCTCCTGTCTACGAGACCGGAGTGAGCTCCAGCAGCTCATAGCGGTCTCTGAGCGTGACTACCCGGCTTGCTGGCAGCGACCCAGGCAGGCACTAGCTGGCTGTCACGGTATTTTGTGGAGCTTCTAAACTCCGACAACGGTGGAACAAATGTTCGATTCGCCATCTAACTTCGTAAAACTGCCGATATTAATAATCTACACAGTTGATTTCTCGCCTCAAAAACTTTCAGAAGTGAATTTAGTGTTGAAATAGCTACAAAAAACGTAAAAAACGAGCAGCTTTTGGCTGCTGTTTTTGTACCGGTAGCCTGTGCTGTTCCGGCGCTTTGCATTGTGGGATACAGTAGGCGAGATAGACTGGTCTGATGCATACTGGAGAATTTTTCCAAATCAGTACGACATCCGGGTATTTTTGGCATACTGGAGATTTTGCTTTTGTTCACATACTGCATACTACATACTACATTTTGGCCAAATCAGTACGTACTACTAGTATAGTATGCGGTTTCGAATACAGCCTTAGACTAGCCTACTAAACTTAAGGAATCCATTGGTACCAACCATGTCATACTATCTTGAAGGAGGCTAAATAATGCTCCAAATTTTCGCTAAAATTTTAGCATGGAAAAACTGGCACGGCCATTTTCAAAGGGGTCCTTTGACCTCTGACCTCAAGATGTGTGAATGAAAATGGGTTCTATGGGTACCCACGAGTCTCCCCTTTACAGACATGCCCACTTTATGATAATCTCATGTAGTTTTGGGGCAAGTCATAGTCAAGTAAGCACACTGACACACTGACAGCTGTTGTTGCCTGTTGGGATTCAGTTTGCTATGTTATGATTTGAGCATTTTTTTATGCTAAATGCAGTACCTGTGAGGGTTTCTGGACAATATTTGTCATTGTTTTGTGTTGTTAATTGACTTCCAATAATAAATATATACATACATTCGCATAAAGCAAGCATATTTGCCCACTCCCATGTTGATCAGATTATTAAATACCTAACAAATCCCCCTTAAAGCTGCAATGGGTAGAATTGGAGCAAATATGTTTAAAAGAAGTTATTTTTATAAAACGGTCACTATATCCTGACAGTAGTACATGAGACAGGTGTGCCTCTGAGACCTCCGGTGCTCCTAACGGGATCTGCAAGATTTCACAGACCGGAGGAAAACACAACCAGTCAGAGCCGAGCTGGAGTCTGCTGTCCAGCTGCCGTTCATGAGCCGGCTGTCAATCACTCGCAAACTCCGATCAAACGGTCAAACTAGGCAGCGCTGATCAAATATGAATCAATATTCTGTTACTGTAATGCCTATTTCTCTCCTCAAATGTTTTCAGAAACACCTTGTAGTGTACTGTTACGCTGTAAAATGAGAATTTGAGACCCGGTAGCCATGTTGAGATCAGTTGAGGAAATACCAAGAACCAACCACACAGTCGGAGCACAGCCAATAGGAACGCTCTTTCTGAAATGAGCTGTGAGTGGCCAAAGTTTCCTGTCATGGGCTAGATTTTTTAAAGCCTGAAAACAGAGCATGAGGAGGTGCAGAAGTCTAGTTTTCTCCCAGAGCACTTGAATTACAATATGCTGAAATGTTATTGTGGAATTTTTGCCCAATGATGCCAAAAACTTTCTGTCTACTGCAGATTTAAAGGTACATTTTAAAATGTGTTGTTAATCACGATCGAATATTTTAATCAATTGACAGCCCAAATCTTATTATAGTCCAATATCAGTAAAAGATATTTGGTTGTGTCATCTTAAATTTTTCAGTTTCAATGTCACTACATGTTTTAGCGAGGCATGCAATGTTTTATTATTTTCAGATGTTGGGCTATTTAGAAATGCCATCAATTTAAATGTGAGTGGTACAGTACATATTTTAGGAAAGTTTTTATGTAAAAACATAGTTCTATGCCATTCAAAATTGTTTTAGTTTTTTGTCTGTATGTCCAAAGAGAATCTCACAGTAGGGTTGGGCGATTGGACGTATATATCGGCCATTGGCAATTAGCTGAGTACATTGCCGGTCGTTTTCTTTGGCCGATTGTTTGGGCGATGTTTGCCATTTTATTTTGATAATTTAATGGTCTGCGTGCCGCGCCAACACACACACCTGCGTGAATATATTGGCAATCGCAGGTTTTTGGGCTGACGATGGCTGGTTGGAAAAATGTTTTACATATCGCCCAACCTTTCATCACAGGGCACATATCTGTACATGGATGGCTAGAAGAGCCATGTTCATGGGACATTCGGAGCATTAGTAATGTCAAATAAATATATCGATAGTGCAACATTAAAAAAGTTCATATCATTGCACACACCTACTTTAAGGGATGTATAATGTCGCTATGGATTCAGTAGGTTCCGCTGTGAGCTAAAACATTTTTTTCCCCTATATTTGTCTATATTTTGGCAAATTTGCCCCATTAAAAATATGCCGAATTAGCTATTAGCGGATCCTATTTGCAATGTACCCATGGAGGTAACGGACACCTACCACTGGATTAGTTTGATAATGTAGAAAACTTAAAAAATGTGATGATTCTCAGGTAAGTTCTGGAGTTAGGAGGGGCGTCTTTTTTCTACGATTTCTAAGCAGATTTATGGATATGTATTCAGAGTTGACATAATAATTATATCCTCAAAAAATGTAAGTCACACTGAATCTAAAAATATATCTATCATGTCTGAGAGGTTGATGCCTGCGTAGAGCTGCTCAAAGAGAACATGTACTAGTAATGGCTCTGAGGCTTTTTCATAAAAAAACAATTTAAACTATATCTTTAAATCTCAAAATTATCAGGAGGCAATGCTAAATGAAAAGGTGCTACTCACAACAATTAACACCACGCAATCTTTACCACATTAACTTTGACACATTAGTATAAAACAACCATCACTGTGAAGAATATTTTCATCCAACAACTCCTGCTCTGCGTTTCCCTTTGTGTTACTCACTGGGTCAAAGTCAGGTTCTGCTGGATGTCTGTTAAATTGCTTTACAGCCATTTACTTTGTGATTAGTGCGGTCAATCAATTAAAATATTCAATCATGATTAATCGCATGATGGTCCATAGTTAATTGCGATTAATGGCCAATGAATCACATTTTTTTTATTTGTTCAAAATGCACCTTAAAGGGAGATTTGTCAAGTATTTAATACTCTTATCAACAAGGGAGTGGGCAAATATGCTTGCTTTATGCAAATGTATGTACATAGTTATTATTGGAAATCAATTATTTACCCCTTTGAAAATGGTCATTCCAGTTTTTTAAGTTTGGAGCGTTATTTCGCCTCCTTCGTGACAAGCTAATATGACATGGTTGGTACCGATAGATTCTTTAGGTTTTTTAGTTTCATATGATGCCAGTAGCTTTACTCTAGCTTTATAACTGAGCCCGCTACAACCTAAACTTTGCAAGTTGCCTTAATGCATTAAAGAAATCAGTGGCGTTAAATTTGCGTTAACTTTGACAGCCCTATTTACGACTCAAAGCGGGAAGAGGTTGTTGTTTTTCCAGAAAACAAAAAAGTGAATGAAGTGAAATGGTAGGGTTTAAGTTCATTTATGAGAAACCATTTGAGAAACACTAGCACTGGTGTGAAACAGAAACCATAAATCATGTTGATCATGGTTTCTTTGTTTACTTTAGTTATCCTCTGGAATCAAAATGAACTTTTGACAGTGATTTATAGTCTATAACGGATAAAAGTAGGAGCTTTAATTACTAACAGATATATATTTTGAAAGGCATGCAACATTAGCTCCTTGATGTGCTGCATTTTATTCAAATCAAACCACACGTGGAATATTTTACCACACAAATGTGATGTCTTGGACAGGATGTATAGGCTTCTTTACTGCTCTATCTTGCAGATGAGGTCACTTTGGATTTCCATGCATTGCTCTGAGGTACGAGCCATTATTCATGATACTGCTAGACAGAATTAACATGTGTTTTTATCTAACCTAACAGTGTTGTAGGCAGCGCAGCATCACGCCAACATACTTCACCACACTGCACTCTGGACTGGCCTTGTCACAAAGAGTCAGAGCAGAGATGATCTATCATCCCTGTCTTGATGCAGCCACTTAAAGTCCCAGGAGAGAAACCTCATACTGTATGTCTTCATATAGACAGATCTCTAACCATGCACATCTCCCTAACACCACTGTAGGAGAGGAGAGAGAGAGTGTGAGCTTCCTGCTCTGGCAGTAAAACTAGGACGCTAGGTTACCCTTATTCTCTCAGGTGCATGCCATTAGCAGACAGGGCTGTCACTTTATAAATCAGAATTCAAACTACGGTTCAAATGTTGGAAAAATTTGCATTCGGTCTGTAATGATATGTTTAAATTCAAAATTCAAAGAGCACAGCACAAGCCCTGTTGCCCTGTCAGTATTCTTGTTTTCGTTAATGTAAAATGGATAGAACTATCAAGCCATGCTGACCGAATAATCAGTTCAGGAATCCTGGGAGATTAGGCTATTAAAAGACAGAGATGTGCTGTTTACAAAGCTCAACATCCCAGCAGACATTGACATAACAAAGCAGTGATGGGCATCGATCAGCAACACTTGAAAAAAGCCACTCATAAGTTATGGTGACGCAAAAGAGACGGTAACATATTACAGGAAGCACTTTTTAAGATACAAAATGATTATACAAATGTCAATATACTAGGGCTGGGACGATACACCTATCTCCCAATTCGATGCGAACATGATACTCCATTTGTCATGTATTGCGATTTTTAAGTATTGCGATCCGATATTACGATTTATTGCGATTTTTTGTTAACTTTTTTAACACTAGAAAAACTATCTAAATTCATACGGTAAAAATGTTTGATTTTCAGCATGTATGTAGTCAGAGATGTCCTGAAGTCAAATATATTGATTCATTGTCAAGAATTTATTCAATTTTTTTTTTTCCAGCAACCAAAAGAACCAAATAATAAAGACATTTCTCTCACAAATCAGAGGTATTTTATTTTTAATTTATAATGGACATGTAACATGTTGTCAATCAATCTTATTTCCATAATATATATATTTTGTATATACCCTTTGTTAACACCTTAATTTGAAAACCGGACGTAGTCACGCGTGTATACTTCCGCTACCTCCGCCACTTGCCAAGTCCGTCTCTAGCTCTCCTGTAAGCTCCGTTCTCTTTATACATCCATGGTCAGCTCCATCAGGGCCGTTCTCATGCATTTAACGTTGGTTGCATTTGACTACAGAGATGCAAGTTGCTGGCTTGACCGCACATTCCTACAATACGATAACGTTTCCTGTCCATGAAGAGTTTGCATGCAGCTTTAACCATGTCAAGCTCTTCCTGACAATGTGTGAAATCCAAAGTGTTTCCAATGTTTACCACGTTGGATTTAGCATGTGAAGGTGCCGGACATATTCCCGCGGATGGCGGACCCTCTGTCCATTTCTGTTTCCTAACTTCGGCCGGCTGCGGTTTGTTTTGGTTGAAGGATACGGAACAGATATGACGTCGCGTTACTCAGACTACAACAATAAAAGCGGTAACTTCCTTCTACCTCCGCATAGACTCAAATGAAGCAAATATATAGATTCTGGCATTAAAAAATCTATATCAAAATCGTAAAAAAAAAAAAAAATCTCGATACATAGGTGAATCCATTTTTTTTCCCCACCCCTATAATTTATGGTGATGCAAAAGAGACAGTCACATATTACAGAAAGCACTTTTTAAGTTACAAAATTATTATATAAGATATTTATATTACAGTGCTTTTATGTAACGATTGTGATCAGATAATTTGTTGTATAATAGATTAATATTACAGAGAGCTTTGTGGCCCGAGTCATTGTTTTTTTTTTCTATCATATCTCATTCATACCTTATAAAACATCCAAAACAATGTGTTAGATGTTATGTGCTTGTTTTCATTTATTTATTTATTTAGCTTCATTGGGACACTGGAAATCCCAGTCCATTTTCTTTCATGGTTTTCTGATTTGCACAGAAAATTAACTGTGAAATGAACATTAAAGCAGAAAAGCGAGGCATCTGTGACAAATCATCCACTTGCTGTGTCCTTGTGTCAATGTCATTACATCAGGCTACAGCGCACATGCCATGCACGCTACACACACACACACACACACACACACACACATTTGTCATGCTGTCAGAGAGCCCACACGTGTTTACGATGTGTCCCATGCAGGAGCCGTGGGACAAACATGTCGTCCAAAGTAATTGTGGAAATGTCACATGGATGGCATGCAATTATAAAAGTGTGTGTGTGAAAATGTGTATGTAATAGGTGATCTACAGTCTCATTGGGGGAAAAAGTGAAACTGACTTGTAACACTTCATGTTGTTATGCTCTATTAGACATAACACAACAGGGGGGTGGAGAAATGAAGAATAAAGGGGAAGAAAGATAAAGGATGAGAAATGAAAGCGAAAAATGACATGATGGAGAGGGACAGGAAGATGCCCCACTGACATCATTTCCATGTCAATTTTTCTGGAAGCCTATTGTACATAATAAAACCTCCTTTCCTCTCGCTTTCTGATACACACACTGACACACAAACAACTAATCAGTGAGGCTATGAATGAAATCAAGTGGTTGCAAATGTAAAGAGATGGAAATAATAGACATATGAGAAGCATGGCAACACTCAAGCTTATAAATAGAGCTGATATTAATGCAGTCATTAAAAAGGAAAGGAGCTAGAAGTATAATTATTAGTAGAAAATTTAAAAGAAAAAAAAAAAAACCTGCAGCAGATGTGTTTCCGTCTGTCTGCATGTGTGTGTTTCTAACACGCTTGACAGTTAACTCTGGGAATAACTTCCTTTCTGTCACACATAAAGTGGAAAGTTTTATTAAATTATGATAAATCATAATTAAATACTAATTTTTTTCAGTTTCTTTTTGATGGTTTGACGGGAACTCGGAGATCCAATAAAAGCTGGTTTTATTGAAAATGTCAATTTTCATTACTAGTATTCTTGAATGAATTATATCATGAATGGAAACTGTTTATATCAGCCTGTAGCATCGGAAATGTTATGGGGTTTTTTTTCCATTTGGTTTGGTTGGACAGGAACAGCGTCTTGCAGATATTGCATCTCTTTTTTTCCTGGCAGTTTATTGGGAGACAAGAAGTCAAGCTTGTGCTGGTGATGCATTCTTGAGGCTCATATCGGGCTGATAATGGTCTTTTGTGAACAATCAGATGTTGGCCAGTCAGAGTCAAACACATCTAATATTATGGCAGTTCTTCCCTGACCACAGCTCTGCAATATGTTTTATCATTTTTTGAGAAATCATTTATTGAAGTGTAGGAGACTTTACTTAAGATCTTGCTGTAAAATTGCCTCACTCTGCTTTTGCCTTTGAGAGGTTTCTGACCAACCTAAGAGAACCAGTCTTTTTCAGTTTTCCGCACCTCATCAGGAGTTACCTTGTGGCTGAAATACAAACCCATAACTGATGGATTGGAAAAGTACCCATAACAGGGATGCATAACAAGGCAATACTGTATATTTTTGCCCAATGAATGATTAATGTTGTTCAGAAATACTGCACTACATTTATTATGGGTTTTGTCAAAATCAAATCAAAATCTTTACTGTGAAATATGGACAAAAACCAAGGTAACAAGTCTAAATGTGCTTTCACTTTCAATTTGAATCCGAGTGAAAATTGATAATTTTTCATGAGGGGCGTGTACGAAGGAGAGAATTTATCTTTTTTGTCTCAAGAGCTGCCACTTCTATGCAGGGAATAAGAGTCTTCAGTCATGCCAGCGCCTAATTGAGGTTGTACGCTTGATGATGATCACAATGGTAATGCTAGCATGTTGATGTTTAGCAGGTATACTGTTTACTATCTTAGTTCAGCCTGGCAGCATGCTAACATTTACTAATTAGCACTAAACACAAAGTACAACTGAGGCTGATGGGAATGTCATAAGCTTTGAAGGTATTTAGTCATAAACTGAAGTATTGGATAATTGACCCTTTGCCAAGTCCCGCCCCTCGAACGCAGACTGGCCAATCACAGCGTAGCATTGGCCAGCTCTGACCAGTGTCCGACAACTATCCGGATATGCTCCATAGACTCCCATGCAATCGTTTCAGATTTTCTTCATTTTCAGGCTGGTTTTGTGGATTTCGAGCTATAGTCATGGTTAAACGTTGTGTAATAGTGATTACCCGGAGAGGTTGGAAGGAGATATAAGTTTCTAAAATGTTGTGTTTCTACGTAAAAACTTGCTGAGCTAACATTAGCAGAGTACGTTAGTACATCACTAGCTACTGAAGGTATACCGAATGCTTTGTAATGATTATAACAGTGAATAAAGACCTACCCGGCTTTACAGGAACAGATTTGTTCCTTAATTTTATTGTCTTCTGTCTCGATTGCCAAGTGATGCGGTGGTTGACTTTTACACTGTAATCTGTAAGGCTTTAGCTTCTATATATTTGTCTTTTGACATCCTGATATATCCTCCAAACGCATATTGTAGACCTTTCTGTCTGCTTCTTTCTGAAATCACTTTTTTGATTTTTCCAAATATTCGTTATATATAGTTATTCAGGGAGTGCAGTTAGTGACCGTGTGGCTCTATAGTAGCTCCGACAGCTTGATGGAGTAGCAGCAGGGGGCGGGGCTTAGCAAAAGGTCAATCGAGATTTCATTCTCTGTGCATCAAGGACAAAAGATCAAAATTGCATGTCAATCCATCCAAAAGTTGTCGAAATATTTCAGTCTGCACCATAGACCAACATAGACCAACAATGGCATCCCTAAAGCCATGCATATACTAGCATGCTAGTATGGATAAAAAACAACAAGAGTAAAGGTCTAGAGGTACGCTTGTGGCTCTATAGGTTCTACTCAGTGTGTTAATATGCTCACAATGGCAATGCTAGCATGCAAATGTTAACCATCTCAGCATGTTTTGCATGCTAAGATTTTAAAATTAGCAATAAAACACGGCGCACCATTGAGGTTGATGGAAATGTCATCAGTTATGCAGGTATCAGGTCATCCAGTAGTTGATATTTCAGTCTGGACCAAAGTGGTCAACAGACCAACTGACGAACAGACCGACACTGCCATAGCTGCTTGCATTGGTTAAAAATGCATATTAGTCACTTGGGGTTTCTTTGCACATTCCCAAAAGTAAAGTGTGTTCTCCATGACTGAAAGCCCCAGGCCAGTTTACAAATTACTGGAGCTAAAACAATTAATTGATGAATCAATTAAGAGAATCAACAATTTTGATAATTAAAACTGTAAAACCGCTAAAGGATTCAAGCTTGTTCAATGTCAAGGCTACTTTCTTTGTCTTAGATGATTCAAACTGACGGAGTTTTGTAGTGTTGACTGGACTAAACATGCAAATTGAAGACGTCACTTTGGGGCGCTGGGCATTTGAAATGCTAATTATCAAACAAGTAATTTTAGCCATTAAGTTATCAAAACTTTTCAGTGAACAAGGCGAGAAGTTGCAACCACATCAAGTTGGCAAATGACAACCCTGGCAGGACTTCCCTCCCTCATCTCAGCCTCACACCATCTCCCTCCCTCTGCAGTCTCTTGCCGTCTCTTTCTAACGTCTTGTTAATTTCAGAGACATGAAAGGTTCTCGGCAGAACAAAGTCACTCTTTTGTTTCCTGGCATCAAAGGTTCAAAATCTCCTTTTAAGTTGTCTGATGACCGACTTTTAAAAAGCGAGAGAAAGGTGGGCTCAGCTGAAGAACAAGAGCGGAGAGTTGACACGGGGAATAGATCAGAAACAACGCTCCCTCTACTCGCCGCCTCGTTTCCCTTTTCCTTTCCACTTCCCATCATAAAGAGTGTAATGTCAACTTTAAATTAACAGAAGAAGTTAGAAAGAGAGACAGAGATGGAAAGGGAGACAGATGGAGGGGAAGATATACCGTAGAGGAAATGTTCATGCCAATGTCATGTACATAAAACCTGCAGTATTATAGTGTTAGCTCTACCAAGAACCTGTCTACGATGTGGTTCCACACAGAGCCAGTTTATTCTGGAGCTTTGCTTATAACCATCTCGAGTTTTGCTATCTTTTGATTGTGTGATATTTTTAAGAACAAATGCTTTCTTTACCTACGTAATTACCTAAATGCTAGTGTGTTTGCTCAGTGATGCAGTTTATAGCTATAGGGATGATTATCGAGAATCGGTTCCCGTACAAACAAACATATAGAGTACACACCATTTTTGATGCACACTCAACACACACACTGCAATTAATGTAAATAAGCCGGTCCAATTATGAATGTTTTTCCATGTTGCCAACAAATTGGTCGGCTTTCTAATTGCAGATTGCACATTGATTACACACACACACACTTTCTCAGATAAAGACACTCCAGGTGGTAGAATTAAAAAGCTCCACTGTGGAAAGTTTCATCCTCTGGACCACATTACCCATCACACACTTCTATTCGGCAACCACGATAATGGACAGTACATACCCTCTCTCTCTCTCTCTCAGATTAGAGTTGACTGAAATGCGATTCCCCTGGAAATCCAATCCAGCCGTCCTCATCCTATTTCCAACAAATTTCGACTGTCCATTAATGTGCACCTGTGTGGCTGACCGTGATGTGTGCATGTGTGTGTGTGTGTGTGTGTGTGTGTGTGTGTGTGTGTGTGTGTGTGTGTGTGTGTGAGAGAGAAATCAAGTGAGTCGGTCACCACCGTCCCTAATTCCAACCGGTTTCAGCCGAAACCTCTTGAAGCACACTCTTGTGCTTGATTGGTAAATTATTTCTGTTCCAATTTGTTTGTAAAATAATTATTGAGTTTTTCAACCACAAAAACACTATACCTGTTGTGCTGAGTAGGCCAGAGCTTTCAGGAGTTATTTGATTGTGTAACAACATAGAATAGGAGATGGCGAACCTCTGTGACATCAACCCGGTCTCACGGGAAAGCGTATAAATACTACGACATTACACGGACTTTCCGCGTGTCACGAGTGCACATTTTAGCGCTTTCGTGTGTCATTTGTACGCCACGCAAACGTCTGCACTTTGGTTCAGGCAAGAAAACCATTTAGTTAGGGTAAGGGAGAACATCATGGTAACTACGGAAAACACGTCACAAACATCAACAAAAAACGTGACAATCGCCACGTGACAAACGTCACTATCGTAACTTACAAAATAAAACATCGGTCAACAACGGTCTTGAACACGATCCACCTCCCCACCCGCCCACCATAAGTGGTCTTTTTTGCTTTTTATACTACGCCACTATCTCTTACCGTAGCATTTATACGTGGATGTGTTTACATTGCAGTCTGTACAGGATACATGGCGTAGAAAAGACACGCGGAAATCAAGAAAGGCGTACTTATTGCATGCTAAACGCCTTGTGCATTATCGTGGCATTTTTATACGCCTTTTCATGCGAACGAGCTGGTAACATAGAAGGCTTTATTTAGTGATATGTGTTCTTTGGTTAAAAGGAAGTGAGAAGCAGGATTTATTATATATATGGTATATAAGATTGCATTTTCCTTGATCTCAACAACTCATAACTTCAACTTCTTTCACTAAATGCCGACCTTATACTCAAATTAGCCTTTGCGTTTAGCCGTCATGTCCTCTGCTCCGGGGAACATAGTGAGCACACAGCGCTCAGATGTTATGTGATTGCTCAAATGAAAGGAAATAGAAAAGGAGAATGAAATCCAATTGAATAGATGGATAGAAAAACCTGAGAGGTTACATTAGAGGTTGCATTTAACCAAAACGGACACATATGCAGGTACATGAGCGTGCTATATTTGATGGCTGGGTGATGACATAAGGATCGGGATTCTTATACGATTATGAATAAAAAAAATCTATTTTTATGATAACGGAATAACAGTGCACCTAGAGGGCACAGTGCAGCACCTGGTTGTTCAAGCATTTGGGAACATTTTGGATTTAATTACACACTAAAAAGTGCCGGGTTGAAAACAACCACACAGCTGGGTAAATATAGGACAGAAGAACATACGCTGAGTTAATCTACCTCAGCAAGATGGGTTGATTATTTAACCCAAATATTGGTTCATATTGACTAGAATGTTTGGTTAATGTTAACTCATATTTTCATGTTTCCCTACAGCAAAATCTGTAAAAATGTTATTTAAATAACTTGGATATGAAGGCCTAATCCAAAATGTATTTAAGATTTTGGTAAATATTTGCAATAATAAACACATTTTTAGAAAAAAAAAATCTACATTTTCTTTTACAAAACGTAATAATCATAGCATTTTTTTAGCATTAAATTTAAAAACCTATTCGAAACCTCAATCAGTGTTTCAGGAACTTTTAGCATGAGGCCAATTTTAGGGATTAGTTAATGGAAAGATAATGGCACAAAACAAAACAATATAAATCATACAAAACTTTACAACAACAAAAACAGACAGCAGCTAACCCAACCATGACAGCATAACTTAAAAAGAAAATCGATCAACATCCTCATGGCTTTTTTTTTCTACTATCAAAAAATAGATTCGCTGTTTGTATACTGCATTGGTAACACCAGGTGTGCATCAAGGTAACATCTAACGACAGCTGATGCACTTCATTAAAGGAACATTTCGGGGGGTTTATTGGCAGAAATGGAATAAAATATTCATAACTACGTTTCTATTAGTGTATAATCACCTGAAAATAAAGGTTGTTCTTTTTTTGTTTATTTTCGCTTAGAATGAACCTTTTCATATATCTACATAGGGAGCGGGTCCACTTCATGGAGTGCACCAAACACTGGCTCTAGAGAGAGCCTTTTGCCTTTTTACATTATCTGAAGACCACCGTAGTTCTCCGACACGCTTGTGAAACTGCGGTAATATGACCAGCAGAGTGCAATACATTTGTAATGCCAGCTGCTGTCTGATCCTAAAGTAGTGTTATTATGGTAAGGATGGCCTCTGAGCGAGGTGAATGGCGTTACCGCGGTTTTGCGCTCGGCGGCTCACGTTAGCGCAGTCTTGGAAAGGGAGGAGTGAGCTTAAGGGTATCAGTTGGTTGCAATCTGGAACCACACCACTGCATGCCGCCAAATCCTACACACTTTCCCTTTAAGGTTAGCTTTAAAATAAATCATATTCATTTATGTCTTTCGTTGACAAAACAAAGCTTTTAGCCGCAGATAATACAGCAGCTGCGGGTTAAAGTGACCCAGCTGCTGGGTAGGCACCAGGTGGCTATATGGTGGTAGTGGAAGAGAAGAGGATGACGGTTTTATCTGCATTGTTTCAACTGAGAATGACCCAGCTTCTAACCCAGCGTCTGGGCTGCACAAAAACTACCCCAGTATCGTGGAAATAACCCAACAAAATGACCCAGCAGGCTCAGCCCAGCATTTGGGTAGATAAAATAACCCATTAACTCTCAGTGTGGACTTCATAATTTGCTTTCCAAAGACTGCCAACGATTCCCACCTCCACAATATTATTACCAAGCTTGAAGAGAGAGAAGGTGAATGATGACAAAAAAAAAAGGTGGAAACCATGGAAGAAAGAAGAAAGTTGTGGAAGTCATTCCTAAGCCTTTCTGTCTCAGAGGATTCAAAATATTGCCCTTGGTTTGCCAGTGAAAGTAAACAAAAAGTATTAGAATTGCTTCTATTATTTTGCTTGTTAAATCCTTTTTTCTCCCAGTATAGCGGTCAATCCATTTCCATTCTCTCCTTATTTTGTCATTTCATCAAGTTTCACTCTGGTCACATTCCTTTAAAAAACAGCTGTGTACTGTAGAAACGATGTGGGGTAAATGTCTAAAGGCAATTAAGGGTGTTGCCACATTGTGCAAGGGAAATTGCTGACGTGGAAAACAGAGCAAAATTAAAACATTTCCTCATCTCTGACTATCAACATTCGGCACCGAATTCACCCACATTTTGCACATTTTAACACATTTGAATTACTGCTCTCCAGTTTATTGAGGCAAGGATGCAAATGCAATCTTTCAACGACTGGTGAGGAAAAAAGACAGACTGTAACACCCCCCAAAATACACAATGATGCATTTTAAATTTCAGACAAAATAATATGTACAGACAAGCTGAAAATGAGTGACCTGACTGTCTAATTGAAGTGATAATTCAAGGAGAGAATCTTACAGAAATGTTGTCTGTTTTAAATGCATTTTGAGTTATAATAAACAAACACGTCACTGTCAGTTACCAGAGGATTATAGGTTAAAGAATATAACCTTAAGATTGGATGAGAAGGTCGTATTCATTGGTGTGACGCATTCTTCATTCGCAATGTCTAAAACATGTTAACACTGATGTCCTTCCACACTGATGCAAGTGGAAGAAAGCTGATGACACACACATGTTCAATGGGATCATTCTCTCGTGCACATCGACTATGACGAAGACTGTGTAACCAAAACGGCCACCTCTTCAATAATACAAAAGGATTCATCCCACTTTGAAACAGAACATTTGAAGTGCACCATTTATTTTGTGTGTGTGTGTGTCTATGTTAAGCCATGGAATCAAAGAGATTCAAAAGAATTTGATCACATGTGGTACTCTGTATGCCAACAACGTGTAAAAGAATATGTCAGTGGATCAGTGAGTTTCTTTTCACGTGTGTGTGCACACATGCAACTGTGTGTGTGTGTGTGTGTGTGTGTGTACATGTTAATCTATTTTTGTGAGGGCCAATTTGAGTTTTAGATCTTCAGAGTGTGGACATTTTTGGAAAGTGAGGACATTTTGGTCGGTCCTCACTTCTTCAAAGGCCTGTTTGAGGATTCAGAGTTGGTTCAGGTTAGAATTGGGTTGAGGTTAGAGTCAGGGTATGGTTGCGCTTAGGCATTTAGTTGTGATGGTTAAGGTTCCATACATAAGGGGCTAGGGAATGCATTTTGTCAATGTTTTTTGTGTCATGGTTATGCTGGGCAATCATGTTCCAAACACAGGTTAGTCAGTGTCACCTAACAGAATGGTGATGTTTCTACTTTATGCAAATATAGTTAAAAATTAAACTATTGTGAAAATCAGTTATCTATGTAGATGGTAGGGCTGGGACGATACGCCTATCTCCCGATTCGATACTGTCACGATACTTGGGTGCCGATTCGATATGTATTCCGATTTTTAAGTATTGCGATTCGATATTATGATTTATTGCAATTTTTGTTAACTTTTTTTTACACTAGACCATGGGAAAAAGTTGAATCATACACTTCTAGGGACTTTTACTTTGGAAAACATCGAAATCAATACTATAAAATGTTTGATTTTCAGCATGTATGTAGTCAGAGATGTCTTGAAGTCAAATATATCAGTCATTGTCAGACATTATTTATAAATTTTTTCCCACAACCCAAAAATCTAAGAATAAAGACATTTCCCAGGATGTACATGTATACTTCCGCTAACTTCGCCAAGTCCGTCTCTAGCTCTCCCATCAGCTTCGTTCTCTTTATACATCCATGGTCAGCTCCATCGGGGACGTTTTGATATCGCGATACATAGCTGAATAGATTTTTTTCCCCACCCCTAGTAATATTGCTGGCCAGAAAACATACAGAGAATGTTCAGCGCTGCGTTCCGCCCCAACAGCTCCTGAACCATTGAAAAGTACTGCAAAGGGAGCAGGGACTTTTTTACACAAGGAACTATTGCAGAGGAACTACATTTAGTTCCTACTAGGGCTGACCAGAATGCTTCGAAGCTTTGACCGTTGCCATGGTAATTGACCTCTAAATCTGTATTTGAATGCTTCATTTTTTTGTCTTTTTTATATATATATAAGTATGTAATAATAATGTATAAATCCCAAAATAGCCCATGAAATAAGGAAAAATCCCACAACATTATTCATTATTAATATTCAACATGAATTATTATTAGTTATTCTCAGACATATATCACTGTGTGTACAGTAGTGTGGCAGTGGCACTGTCTCGAAGCTTCGAATACCTTCGAATATCTCTCACCGAAGCCTCGAAGCCCAAAAAATGATATTCGGGACATTCCTACTTCCTACTTCCTACTTCCTCTAAAAAGTAAAGTAAAGTTTCTCAAAAGATGTGATGGAAACACCCTAAAAGTGTCCATGAGCGAGTCATGATCACTTTGCTCAAAGGTTGAAAGTTTGTCATTGTAATTATACTACCGCATCTTACATAAAAACTTCTGAAACATGTTTTATTAGTGTTTGTTCAGTCTGAGTTTGAGGTCAATTTATCAGCCAACAAACACAAAACGCTGCACGTCCCTTTATTCTGTTGCCGGCGTTGGATTTTTATCAGCCTATGTCCAGAGAGATAAGTGTTGTTCTAACAGCTTTATTTAAAACGTTGTAAAGTTGTGCCTTTGTGTTTTTCCAGGCAGCACGACATCAAAACACTCCAGACCAGAGGAACACAAACTAAAGCCAACGAGCAAAGAGATGAAAATGCCGCTTTATTGCCAAATGCAACCCCTTGATTTGTGCTGATTGGATTTGAGAAGCAAAGAAATAGAAATTTGGAGGTCGAGGGGGGAAAAGAGAGAAGTGGGGGGAAAAAAAGTGAAGCACAAGAAAGCTCTCACATCTTTGTAGCTGTTGGATGAAAAAGGATTTAAAAAAACAAAAGTACAGAGGCGGGAGTAGCACATGGAAAGAGTTAAGAGAGAGAGAGAGAGAGAGGCAAGGAGGGAGAGTGGTTGAGCGATAGAAAGCTATAAAAGTCCCATTAAGCTCTCAGCCTTGATTGCTCGACAATTAAATGTCCATTTTCTTTGACTACATAGACAAGGTTGACAACTTCACTTCAGCAGTTGGTTTACTGTGCCCGTGTGTGTGTGTGCCCGTGTGTGTGTGTGTGTGTGTTTGTGTGCGTGCCCGGGTGTAAAAGCCAGCCATTAGTTGTTGAGGCTGAGTGGTGTTGCTAGACATTCACACTTACACATCAGGGAGCCAAAGTTCCAGTAGCCTGCCAAATTGATTTCAGGTCAAAATCAGTTAATTAAATAAAGACTCAAACAGCTCCAGAGTCCAAAGCCCAGTCTCTGTAATCATAGTGTGTTTAGCCAGGAAGTGTGAGAGAGAGAGAGAGAGAGCTGTTAAACAATCTTTTTGTATGACGGGGTCAGAAATATATCACCAGGAAAGCTTTCACACAGTACTTCATTAAGTAATGTACCGGAGTCTAAAATGGATGCTGTTTAGAGGAGTCTGTGTTTTCAATGTTCCTGCCATATTCAAGAGTTCATGGCAGCGGTGAAGGCATCAAATCCTTTATTTCAGTAAAAGTACAGAGTTAGTACTCAATTTTAGATTTTGTTTGACTGTGTCTGTCCTAGTCAAACTCAGGAGACGACTGGCTGACTGGGTCGGGTCATCATATGTATAGCTCTCACGTCACAAGATTGTTCAAGGGATGGGAAAGACAAAAATGGTTTGTAGGGATGCACCGACACCGATATCAGATCGAATATCGGGACGATACTAACTCAAATAGCTGGATCAGATATCGGTGACATTGGGTCGATCTATTCTATGTTTATATACTATATACATTAGCTTTTGACCAATTTGTTGCTGCATTAAAAAAGGTTTACACCTGAATTGTAATTCCTGTTAATTTTAAAGATTTGTTTTCGCCAAGTTGTTGGAGTATGATTCATTATTTTAATAATAAATAACAATGCACTAAATTTAGATCTATGTATGTATCTATTTAAGTAAGGAAAGCGATGCTTAAGTCAAGCTTGATGTTGCCTTACACATACAAAGAGATGATCCCAGTCATGTCCATACAGTGAGGTATACAGCTTATTAATTAAACACTGGTATTGGATCGGTACTCGGTGTCGGCCGATACCCAAAGCCCAGGTATCGCTATCGACATCGGGACTGAAAAAGTGGGTCGGTGCATCCCTAATGGTTTGCTACAACAAATTCTCTATATGTATATTTTACTTGCTTGAGGAAATACTGGATAGTTTTACCATGTCTAGTCACTATATTATAAAAACTAATCAATGTAAGAAATTTAAGGGGAAAAATCATGAAACTGGTGAACTGAAATGGCCATATTATATTTATTATATTATATTATATTTCACACACACAGCTTTCATTGCTGATCTCCACACCCTACTATTTATTTTTGTTAAACCTGCAACTATCAGGAACTAGGGCTGTCAATCGATTAAAAGATTTAATCGCAATTAATCGCATGATTGTCCATAGTTAATCGTGATTAATCGCAAATTGATCACACATTTTTTTATCTGTTCAAAATGTACCTTAACAGGGAGATTCGTCTCATCAACATGGGAGTGGGTTGCTGATATTAGCATTATTTTTTTCTGCTTTTATGGTAACAAGCAACACCAACTATTATCTAAAAAATCCCTTTATGAGCAGGCATCGGATCTGGGCTCATGTAATCAAAGCTTTTAACAGTTTGACTTGTCAAATTAATTAGTGAATGAATTAATAGTGATAAACTGTCACCATACAACTAAAATTTCAGAAAAACTTTAAAGGTCCCATATCATGCTCATTTTCAGGATCACACTTGTATTTAGTGTTTCTACTACAACATGTTTACATGCTGTAATGTCCAAAAAAGCCTTTATTTCCCTCATGCTGTCGGCCTGAATATGCCTGTATTTACCCTCTGTCTGAAACGCTCCGTTTTAGCGCATTTCGACGGAATTGCGACGAAATTGCAACAGAATTGCGTTGCTAGGCAACAGCTTGGGTCCATGTGTACTTCCTGTCAGCTGATGACATCATCACATACACTGCAACCAGGAATAAACTGGGAAAGATTTAGAATGTTTACGTTTAAATCTGTGTATAGGGTCTAAATATTGTATATTTGTGACATCACAAATGGACAGAAATCCTGACAGCTTGTTTCAAATGCAGAGTTTCTGAATACGGGCTGTGTGTATTTCCTTGTGGATTGAGTGTTTCGATACTTTCACAGTATTTATATAGGACTTAAACCTGCTTTATAATAAAAAAAAAACATGAAAATCTCACTTTTTTATAATATGGGACCTTTAAAGTTTACAGTGTTGCATTCCCTCTTTGTTTTTGGAACAGTTGAAAATATGCATGTATGATGTATGATCAAGAGTATTTTGTTCGGTATCTCATTACACCCGTCTTATAGCATAGTACCAAAAATGCACATGCATAGGCACTATTAAACATTTTGTAGGGCACTACTGCAAGTGGAATGCAGTGTTTCCAAAGAAAAAAGAAAAAATGCCTTCAAAAGTCCTTTACGGTCCACTGAGAGACTTTGTCTGTATAAGCCTTCATACTGCGGGTATCCCCGCCGCTCAATCCTGCATCTGTCTCAGCATGACACATTCACCGGGGAGAGAGAGAAGAATAAGTGCAGCAGCACAGACAAAAAGGGCAAATAATTCACGCAAGTTGTTTTGGGACCTACTCAGGTGGAGTGTGTGTCTCTCCTCTCCTCAAACAGGACACCTCTGACCCACGGCCCATCACTGCCAGTCTGGTTCTGTACATCTAAGAAGACTGATATCTGCCAGTTGTCTCAGTATTCCCCTCATCTTGTCCGACAGGTACCCTGCGGAAAAAAGTGAGTTCACCTCTCTACTACTTCGGAGTGCACCAAACACAAACCGCCCCCAACATTTGTCTGCCACAGTGAAGCCATGCTACAAATGTTTGGCTTGTTAAATTAGCTTGTTAAATGAGCTTGTTGGCAAAAGCTTGTAAATGGCTTTAGCTTGTAATGAAGTTCAAGTCGATATTTTGTGCCAAAAGACTGATGTTTTTGGTAAGTAACTGTGTAATAAGTAGGATGATGTACAGGCTGCTGCTCAGGGCGATGAGGTCCACTTTGCATCAATTGATTCGCCCAGTTGGGCTCAATTTTGGGATAATGACCGTCTAGCTCGCTGCACAATATTGCTCGGCCACTAAAATTAAACATTTATTCTTCTTTTCCTTGTATTGTTATTTGGCCTACATTCTCTTTGTATAATATATGTATATATATTCCTAATACATGCTTGTTGTGCAAATATATTATATTTTAATCCAGGTCATATGTTTTACTTAATGTCCATATCCAATTTGCTATACTCTTATTTATATTCTATATATTTCCTTTGTTGTAGCCCTTTTTATTTTACTGTTGTAATAACTCAATCACCCCATGGGGCACATTAAAATTGCATTTGTTCTTATTCCATTTATGTATGCTAACTATTCACATAGTTGTGCAGCAGCAATTAAAGCTATAGGAAAGCCAAACACTTGTGTGGGTGTTTGTTGTGCTGATTGTTTCTTCTCTGTTTTTTTCTTTATATTCTTGTGTCATGTTTCTAGAGCTAAAGGATTATCATGGGAAGTCAGTTATATATATCATAATATTGTAATATTTCCAAATGTAGACTAAAGTGCCGGATAGGGGAATGGTATCATTAGGATTTTAATGATACTACTACTCTTTTCAATACTACTTATTGTTTTTTTTTAATTACTAAATAATTGCTTTTTAATATATTATTTTAAAAAAGAATAAATTTAGATTAGAATTTATTAGATTTTAAATATAACTAAATGTTTCTATAGCAGCATCGGTAATGTTTACAATAGCAAATCACTATATAAACTTAATTATATCTCACTGGAAACTAATCTAAAAATGTTGATAAAATAAATAATATTCCTGAGTGAAGTTTATAAAGACTGAAGAACACAGACATCAGTCAGTATCAGTCCTTCCTCCTGTCCTCTGTCCTCCTCCCTCTGCTGATGTGATTCACTGCTGCAGTTACCGCTGGTAGAGAGAAGAGGGGCCAATTTGTCTCAGCCAACAGATAAATTAGTTTACAAGAATTTTAAGATACGTGGCAAACTAAGCTAAACGGTTAGACTACATACAGGCTGCTTTTTTTTTTAGCTTGTTTGCAACAATTCGCTATCAGCCAAGCTAGCGCGCTGTGCTTGTGTAAAACATAGCAGCGGTGGATGAGAGACTGCAGACAGAGCAGATTGAAATATCGCTTACATGTTTACATCGTGTTTATGCTTGTTGAACAGGTGTATTGATAAAGTATTGGCTTTTTACTCGCTAAGGATTTAGAGTGTAGTTGTCTTAGGTATCTTCACTTCACCTGGCTTACTTCACTGTCTCCTCCGCCGCCTCTCTGCTCTATTCGCTCAGCCCCGACACAGAAAGCAGAGGACATGTGCACTGCGGTGTGATAATAAATTACCCCAAAATGTTAAAAAAGAACCGATAACGTCGGAGCTTTTCAATTCTCCGGTATTTAATAATTTTGCACCGGTTCCCCATTTAATATCAGGTCTCGGTACCCATCCCTACCATTGACAGACTGTTAAGCTTATTCAGTATACTGAGCTAGATTTGAGAGAGAATGGTGACTTGAGTCAGAGTATTGAATGGTATTTTAGGTTTTGTTTTATATAATGCCGGGGCTGAATAATCTCACAACAACATTTCCAGCAGCCTTTAATCAAAATTTATAAAGATTCAAGCTTGTTAAGAAAACAAAATGCTTATTTATTGTGTATGCAACACATTGCTCAGTTAGGAAACCACATAAAACCACATCACACACAAGATAATTATGGGAAGCAGTCCCATCATTGGCATTCTGGCAAAATAAGCAGCAAATGATGAGTGACCTGGCACACATACTCAACAACATAGTGTTATGAAGTCATTATGAGTAAGAAAAGATGTGAAATGTTATTGAGAAAAACAAACCAGAACCATTCCACAAAGCTGCTAGGCAGTAATGTATTTAGTGCCAGATACAGTAACAGTAGCTGGGTTTCACACTGTATAAAGTAACAGGACTTGTTCACTCGCAAACTTTGTGAGCAGCTCGCTTTAGTGAACTTGAGGCTCCTTTTTTCCTGTTTGCCTAATGAAACCTGACAGCAGCACTAATGTGAGCTCGACATTTACTGCAGCCACATTAAAGCAGAACTCTTTAAGGTATTCTTAAATGTTTGCGAGCGTGAGGTAAAATCCAATATAACTACTTATTTCACCGCGTGCACCTCAGTTTGAGCCTGTCTCAATATGTTAATTTGCTGAACGACTCAGGCACAATCAGTATTGACACTGACAGCTTCTGGAACACTGCATACCTTATTAAACAAGGTATTTCTGTTCTCCCAGGCATAAAGTCTTTTTAGAAAGTATAGCAAATATGATCAACATGTGTTTTTTTTTACAGCACTTTTTTTTCCCATGGTTACAGCATGGATTTAAGGTCGGTGGTAATGTCGGTCCGTCAGTCTGTCGGTCTGTGTGTCTGGTCAGTTAGTCAGTCGGTCCACCGCAGATGGATTGCCAAGAATTTTTGAACTGAAAACACACTGTGAAAGGGTTAGAGTTCTAAGACAAAAACACGGACAACTCCCAGACCGGACAACGCTGTGGTAGCGACCTGTCAATCACAAGGTAGCCACGCCCTAAAGCATACCCTACTTTATGGTCAATTTGACTCTAAATGGGACCATCATTTACTAAATGAACATCATGCTGTATTGAAGAAGACTTGAAACTAGCGATTGAGACCATAAACTCATGTTTACAATGTTTACTGAGGTAATATATCAAGTGAGAAGTAGGCTCATTTTCTCATAGACTTCTATACAATCAGACTTCTGTTTGCAACCAGAGGAGTCGCCCTCTGCACACAGATTTTGAGAACAATCTCAAACTTTTTCATATCAAGGACCTCCAAAATCAATGTCCAATAGACCACGGATGTACAGTATAAGAGGTTGTGTCCTGTGATTTTGCCCTGCTTGTTAGTAATTCTGTTTTATGTCATGCTGCTAGCACTACTAGCTACTGGCCGATAGCCTGTTGTTTGGGAACAGAGACGTTAATACATCCACCACGGTATAAGCTTACAGCATACAGCCCGTGGGTGGATTATAGGTAAGGGAGTCATAATTCTCCGAATCCACAATTCAATTTGACTTTTGATTTTAAGGTCATGATCCGATTCGATTTTTGATCTAAACATGCCATTGTTAGACTATGGAGTCTTGATTCATAAAGATCAACAGATCATTGAGGCTATCAAGTGTGATTTTCTTTACCACACTGAGGCCATATGGTCAAATTTAAATAATTTATTTAATATGTAATAACAATAACTTATTTCACCAGTTGAAACCATTGGTCAATTGGGAAACAAGCTGTTAAACAACAAAAAGAAGATCCACAACATGGCAGGAGGGTACTTTACAACAACAGCTAAAGTTTCCCAGTGTTTTACGAGGCATACCTGAATGCACCATGACATCCCTGTCGGCGTCTACATGCTTCAATGTTTACACTACAGCAAGCATAAACCCCGCTTTACTGTACAAAGCGATGTAGACACACAATCGATTTTAAGTGGAGATAGCGAGACTGCGGGCTGAAATCATGAAACAGTTCGCTGAGCGCTGTTTTCTTTGTTTTCTGCAGTCTCTACATCTTCTGCAGCCTACAAACTGTAGTTTTTCTGCCAACATGTGGTTGTGTACATAACTCACTAGGAAGGCAAAATGTCGCCACAACGGTGACTTCAGGGAAGCAGAAGGATTTTTCTGTTGTTTCTCCGTCATCTCCGACTCCGGCAGTGGCCATGGTGTCTCAAAGTGCAGCTGCAGGCTACCGGTAAGATGCGTTGTGCCGTCTTTGAAGGTTGTTTTTTTTCCGCACGCAAGTAGACGGGGGCGGAGAGAAAAAAAATTTGTTGTCGATCCTGCTTTTAATTTCGATGGTCGAAATCGGAAGCAAATTTTGATCGATTTCTGATTTAGAATCGAAATCGTGACACCCCTAATTATAAGATGATAAAAGTGATGAATTACAGCCAATATATCCATTATAACCGCCGAATACAGCTAGCAGGAAGCCGGCAGAACCGGATTTATCATATGAACGTGCAGGGCGGTGCAGTCCCGTGGGTCTGATGCACGTTCATTATGCCGAGGAATTTGGCTATTAGTTGGACTCAATGGCGTTTTCATTCCAAAATGGCAAAAAACGCTACTGCAGCGCCATCTAGCGGCTATTGTTAAAAAAGCACCGGAGTTTCGCCTCTTTGCTTCTATACTCTTTGCTACAACAACAAACAACTCAGTTAAGAAAAAACTTCCCTTGCCTTGCTGTATCCTATATGTTTTTTTACAGTGCTAGAGACAGGCAGGCTCACCATTGTGCCCATAATCACATTAAAAGACTACAGCGTTATGGCCGTAGTAACCATATGTTGTTGTCGGATGATTTAAATCTCCCGTCATCCCCTTTTCCCCTACCTCTCTATCTCCTCCCCTCTTTTTGCTTCTCTCTATCTTTCAGCCTCATGAATACTGAGTAGCGCATCAAATATTCATAGCACACGCACACAACACACACTCACCCATGCACAGGGATACACACACACACACATACACAAACTTGCATACGGACTCTAACAAACGAATTGCGCGCACACGCGCTCACCCTCACCCCCTCTCTGTCTTATGCACTTGAACGCACCCATACACACATATACGTACGACGCTGCAATCATTCACATGCTGCAAGAGAAAGAACCAGCTCGAACCAAGCGTCCATGAAAGTTTAATACACCGGGTGTCCAACGGATTCACAAACAGACACACACACACACAGAGCGACGAGTATGCGCAGACACAGGCACACCACGTCTCTCAGTCTTTCACTTGCAGCCATTAAAGTTTAATCTACGGGATGTCAAGTGGATTCATTGTGTTGAGCCGTTTGTAGCACCTGTATTTTTACACTCTTTAAATATTTAAAACATATTCATACACCAGGATACAGCCGACATCATCATCATCATCACCATCATCATAAGCTCACTGTAAGTTTGGGTTAGCCGTCAGGACTTGTTGCATAGACTCATATTTATCAACAGGAAAAAAGTAATATTGCTTTATCATGGTAGTGGTATCGCGCTGTGCTTCTTCAGAGGCCTGTAACTGGCGAATATATTCACTATTAGGGCTGGGACGATACACCTATCTCCCGATTTGATACTGTCACGATACTTGGGTGCCGATTCGATATGTATTGCGATTCCTAAATATTGCGATTCTACAATAATAATAATCGCAAATTAATCACACGTTTTTTTTATCTGTTCAAAATGTACCTTAAAAGGGATATTTGTCAAGTATTTAATACTCTTATCAGCATGGGAGTGGGCAAATATGCTTGCTTTATGCAAATGTATGTATATATTTATTATTGGAAATCAATTAACAACACAAAACAATGACAAATGTTGTCCAAAAAACCTCTCACTACATTTAGCATAAAAACGTATGCTCAAATCATGACATGGCAAACTCAATAACAGCTGTCAGTGGTCCTGTTCAGACCTGGTATTAACATGCGTCCTCAGTGATCGGATCACAAGTGGACAGCTCTAAGTACAGGTGTGAACGCACTCAAGATGCATTGAGGACGCATTGAGATAGGATCTTTCAGACCACATTCAGAGATGGTCTGGGCCACATATGACCACATTCTTTTAGCAGTGTGTACGCGAATGTGTCCTGGGCCACATTAAGGACCTCCTACTCATCCGATGTCCCGCTGGGATCCGCGGGATCACCGCGCTCCTCAGATGAACAGACGGGCGAGCGCTCGTCTGCCTCGCAGCATGGAAACGGCCTCTTTGCTTTACTGTATTCTGTCGGTACATCTGTATTTTATTAAAATATACCTTATCTATAGGCTACATAGTCTACAGACTATCAGACTGGGAACAGGAAGTGTATTATTATCATACTGTCGGAGATGTTTCTGTGTTTTTGAGTTCCGCTGCTTTGTGCGGAGCTGACACCCGCCCGCCAGACCGCCTGCTCGCTCTCTCTCCTTCCCGCTCTCTGAAGCTCTGTACTCCGCTGTAGTCTGGCAAAGGCAGCGGTGCCAGTGGCTTGGAGGTCCCTGGGGACCGCCGGTCCAATAACCTTATATGTTGATGTTATAAAAATGTTCATAAAATGTATCCGAATTCAAAATACTACTACTGACATTCCTGTAGTATTACGTCACAACGTCTGCTGTATTAACCGTGTGTTTACTGAGTGTTTATTTGCATATAGAGCGGGGAAGTGAGATCGGATCACAAGTGGCCGCTCAAGATGCATGTGGAGACGCATTCTAATACCAGGTGTGAACAGACGTGCTTAATGCTGTCCACTTGTGATCCGATCACTGAGGACACATGTTAATACCAGGTCTGAACAGGGCTAGTGTGTCAGTGTGCTGACTTGACTATGACCTGCCCCAAAACTGCATGTGATTATCATAAAGTGGGCATGTCTGTAAAGGGGAGACTCCTGGGTACCCACAGAACCCATTTTCATTCACATATCTTGAGGTCAGAGGTCAAGGGACCCCTTTGATAATGGCCATGCCAGTTTTTGCCAGCCAAAGTTCGGAGCTTTATTCCTCAGGTTTTCATATGATGTCAGTATCTTCACTCTAGCATATGATATGAATCATTATCATATGATGTCATCATTGAGTGTTGCGTAGCTATAATCCATCAAAGAAAAGCAATGCATTGTGGGGTGTTTAGTAAGAAGAACTGTACATGACATGGGGTTTGGGGGCACTACATAGTGAATATATTCCACACTGATATTTTGGACACTCAAATAAAATGTCAGACAGTAAATATATACTAGGTAGCAAATGGGAGGGATCCAGGACATAGCCCAACTCTATGTTGCAAGAAATCTGCCTGGAACAAGTAAACATGCAATCTCCAGGAGATAACCTGCAGTTACAGCAGTGTCAACATTGTCTAATGTGGGGTACACACTACATGAGAATCAAGATGATTTTGGGCCCGATTCCCTCCTCCCGACAATCGTCAGCAAAGCCCAGATTTTTTGATGGTTCTAAAGATTATCTTGCCAGATATTCCTGTTGTGTGAGGAATGTTGAGAGTGTTTTTTGCATCCCTCGATCGGCTCAGAAGTCCATCCTGGCTGCACCGATTTCAAATTGTAAATACTAAACGTGTTCAATATTTACGATCGGACATCCTGTACTGTGTGGGAAACCCCGGGGACAGTCGATGACGCAGTTATGTAGGAAAGAACGATAGCCAATAGAGAACCAAGCTGACTGAAGCAGAAAGACAACCACCGCCGTCATGGCAGCCCTAGCTAATGCATGAGCTAATGCAAAACGCGAAGCATAAAGTAGTAGTAAGATGGACCACAGAAATGGAGGACCAACTTGTTAATTTGTGGCAACAACGCAAGTGTTTATTTAACGTGGCTCCATGACTTTATCCATCCAAAACTAACATTGCTAATTCTTCCTGCCCGTCATCCGCCATGTTTGTTAAACTCACGTTTGATCGCAAGATATTTTGCCAGATTTCCGGGCCTCTTGTTGTTCATGAATGGAATGTGGGGGGTGTGGTGTTTTGGCCAAATCAATGCTCTCCACACACTAAATTTAACATAACATGTCGTTATGTGTTGGGTCTCTTACATTTTCAACATCTGTTAAGGTTTGAAAAATCTTTTAGTGTGGGCCAGCCTTAAGCTTATATTATAAAGTTACCATTTATTTGCAAGCATTAGTCTCATCTGTGGACTTTGGTATAGATTTTTAACTAATACAATAATATTGATTGGTCTCAGTTTGTCATTCTGTCTGCGAAGACAAGTGGTCTCCAGCTATGCAAAAGAGCGGCCTGCAGACAGCAACATGCAGATGTGGCAGCAGAAGAAACAGATTTCTTAAAACTTGGGGAATTAAAACCCAAACTATCTGCATGGTTATATATATTAAAGCCTATATATTTTTTGTAATTTGGGTGAGACAAACTCACATGACAACTATTGAGGAAGTCACTTCTAGAAATGCGGCATGAATGAAGGAGATATGACCAAGGAGATATCATCCTTCAAGTCCAAGTTCAACCGCTAAAATGCAACCACTTATTTCCCCATGTTCAAGAGCCCTCGACAAAACACACAGAGTCCCTACCGTTTCTTGGGGAGCTGTTTGATGCAACTGTTGACCTTTCGACCTCCCGTTGGAGGGAGGTGAGCGCACGTTTTGCTTTGGGGAATTAAAGGTATCACTTAAAACGAGGCAGGTTTCAGAGAGCTGCTGGTTTTAAGTGGAAGAACAGAACTGCAAATGCAAGATCAAAGTCGTGGAGGATGTCTGTTTGAAAGAGAAAGAAAGTGGGACAGTGGGAGGGCAATGCAATCAAGGCGAGAGGGGGAAGGACGAGGCAAAGAAAGGAAAAATGAAATTAAGTGGACGCAAAGTGAGATTGTAACATTCAGTACATCCGTAGCTATAATTAGCGTACCGCTTTTGAAGTTGAAGAGTGTCTTCATAAATAAGTACAATATGGCCAAAAGTGTGTGGACATTTCAATATGCAAGGATTTGCTCCCATTCAGACACAAGAGCATTAGTGAGGTCAGCCACTGATGTTGGGTGATAAGGCCTGGGGTGTTCTGGTTCATCCCAAAGGTGGTTTGAACAGGTAAAAGTCAGGACTCTGTGCAGGGCAGTCAAGTTATTCCATGCAAAACAGGCAAAATCATTTCTTAATCGACTTTGCTTTGTGCACAGGGGCATTGTTATATTGAAAGAGCAAAGAGCCTTCCCCAAACTGTTGTTACACAGTTGGAAGCACACTTTTGTCTAATAAAATATCATCATAGCAATAAGATTTCCCTTAACTGGAATTAAGGGCCCTAACCCAAACTATAAAAACTAGCATATGGAAAGGGCTGTCTGCATACTTTAGGTCATATAGTGTAGAAATAAACTCTAAAGAATGACATTCTTGAAAATGTTACTGTAAACCAAAAAGGACAAAGTATAGAAATATGGAAATTAGGGCTGTCAAAGTTAACACAATAATAATGTGTTAACGCAAATTCATTTTAACGCCACTAATTTCTTTAACGCATTAACGCAACTTGCGATTTTTAGGTTGTAGGGGGCTCAGTTTTAAAGCTAGAGTGAAGATACTGATATCATATGAAACTAGAAGCTAATGAATCCATTGGTACCAACCATGTCATACTAGCTTGTCGCGAAGGAAGTTAAATTACTCTAAATTTTTGCGAGAAAAAACTGGCTTGGCCATTTTCAAAGGGGTCACTTGACCTCTGACCTCAAGATATGTGAATGAAAATGGGTTCTATGGGTACCCAGGAGTCTCCCCTTTACAGACATGCCCACTTTATGATAATCACACTGACAGCTGTTGTTGCCTGTTGGGCTTGAGTTATTATTATTATCTTTCTCTCATTCACAGCAGTGCTACGTCTCTCACTCTCTCTCTCTCTTCTACCACTCGCACGATCACTTTCTCGTTTTCTCTCTGTCTTTTTTTAAATGAGTCGGAAAGCTGACGGCAGAGCCTAACTTTACTTTTAAAACGGTCCTAAATCAATACTAGACTTCCTTGTTTTACGAATGAAGCGGTACAGCTGAAGCAGCAGTGCTGTGTGTGTGTGTTTGAACAATCAGCGATGGTCATCCCTGCAAACTCCATCCAAAAGTTACGGTACTTTCAGAAAGTACTACCCCCCGACCAGGGCCTTTTGGGGGTAGAAAGGCCCTGTAAAATGTCCCCAGAACTTTATTTAGACCCTGGTCCCTGCAGCCAAAATGCAATGAGTTCCTCAAACGGTTCTTATAGTTCCGGGGGAAAGTTCTTGTGGTGGAAACAGGGCTATTGTTCCTCTTGCAGTCTTGTAGACAACACTTCAAGAATATACTTATTTCTCTCCAAAAACAGATATGTATCAATATTGAATTTATTTGTTTTCAATTAAATAAACAATTATCAAACGTTACTGCGCAATTCTGCTATTTGATGTACCCACAAACATAAATACCTGGGAACCTGGAAACAAGATATTAAAGATAGCCTACCCTGAATATCTCATCCAGTGTAGAACATGAAAGCAGTGATAAGACTTTTCAAACATTGTGGGAAAACAATCTGGGCTCACTGCTGTGTTGAATCATTTCAGGCTGTCTGTGGTCATCCCATTTTAAAAACTATTTTCTGTTTATCAGCTGGCTTGAATGAGACCCACAGATGGACACAGATGGACACACAGTTGCCATGGGGAAGAGGTAGACAGGTAGACAGTGTTTGATAGCCTGCCCGTCCTTTTTCTCACATTTCTCCTTCTAGGTTTCATATCCCCCCCTCTGCCTCTCTGTCTGCCCTTCTCTCTCCCTTTTTTCTCCCCATTACTGTCACTGCCTCTTTCTTCCCCTGTCTCACATTTCCTGTCCTCCACTTAGCGAAGTGAAGAGCGACAACTCCACTACCTTGACATTCCCTCAGGGGCCCTGTTGAAAAATAGGAATTGATGTTGGCCTGATGCTGGCCAAGTGTAAGAAAGTTTCCTTTACAAATACAAATCAGTTAGTACAGGTTACCAATTGTAGCCATGATATAAAAACCCCATAGCTTCTGAGAGTGCACAACTAGGGCTGTCAATGGATTCAAATATTTAATCGTGATTAGTCGCATGATTTTCCATAGTTAATCGCGATTAATCGCAAATTAATTGCACATTTTTTATCTGTTCAAAATGTACCTTAAAGGGAGATTTGTCAAGTATTTAATACACTTATCAACATGGGAGTGGGCAAATATGCTGCTTTATGCAAATGTATGTATGTATTTATTATTGGAAATCAATTAGAAACACAAAACAATAACAAATATTGTCCAGAAACCCTCACAGGTACTGCATTTAGCATAAAAAATATATACTCAAATCATAACATGGCAAACTAAAGCCCAACAGGCAACAACAGCTGTCAGTGTGCTGACTTGACTATGACTTGCCCCCAAATTGCATGTGATTATCATAAAGTGGGCATGTCTGTAAAGGGGAGACTCGTGGGTACCCATAGAACCCATTTTTCCTTCACATATCTTGAGGTCAGAGGTCAAGGGACCCCTTTGAAAATGGCCATGACAGTTTTTCCTCGCCAGAATTTAGCGCAAGTTTGGAGCATTATTTAACCTCCTTCACGACAAGCTAGTGTGACTAGTATGTTTGGTACCAATGGATTCCTTAGGGTTTTTTTCTAGCTTCATATGATGTCAGCAAACTGAGTAGACTACAACCTCCGAAAGATCGTATAGCGGACGGGCCCGACGGTTGGCCCGTCGGATTTTTAAGAGGTTAATAAAAAATCACAAGTTGCGTTTATGCGTTAAAGAAATTAGTGGCGTTAAAACGAATTTGCATTAACGCGTTATTATAGCGTTAACTTTGACACCCCTATACTCTTGTTAAAATATGATCCTTTCCTGTTCTGTTAATGTTGTTTTGGAGTTTAAAAAGTTGAAACCGGTAATCAGAGTAGTTTCTTTCTTCTCTTCTTCTATTTGGCCTGAAAATCACTAGCAAATGCAGAAAAAAACATGCTGCTGTATTCCTACAAAGTGAACCATTTGATTGCCCCCTGTGACATTATCGAGTTTCTGACCTTGCCCCTCTGGTACACACTTTGTAAAATTCCATAATAGTCCAGAAAGTCAATGAGAAGCTGGTGCCCTGTTATTACTGCCATAAAAAGGCTGCCATTGGACATGCCTGTATTTAATTAATGTGCTATCCTAAGGGGTCTTTGGAAGCAACCGGGCGCCTTAACACAGGGCCGTTTAGGTCACACCTGAATAAAACTGGTGGACTCTCAACCACATCTCTGACATGATCGTAAAAAGCATGGCCTTGGATATGCCTGATTAGAATTAGTTTAACAACCCAGGGCCCCGCAGAAGCAAACAAAAGCTGCCCTTGGGACTTGCCTGACCGTTATTAGTGCCCATAACATTAATAGATGAAGGGGTCATGCAGAGGCTGTCCTACAACATGCCTGGATAAATCTGATGTAAACCTCCAAAGGGGTCATTCTGAGGGGGCTGAGGTCTGCACCGTTCAGGGACATGCCTGCATATATTTGGGGTAGTGCCCACAGGGGGGGTCATTCTGGGTTTTTTTACTGTGCAGACACTGGCCTGAGCTGCCTATGGGATCTCACCAGGTTATAATTAATGTAACACCCCTTATATATAGGCCCCACTGTGGAGTGAGAAGAGAACTAGGCATGAAAAAGCTCTTCTCTACATCTCCATTTCTCTCCCTATGTCTCTTAAATAGCTAAAGGTCTGCTCTCAGTGGTGCTATATAGGTGCAGAGATCAGCTTTTTAATATCAGTAAAGTTCGGACTATTCAAATTGAATAAAGTTATCACTGTAATCTATCATTGATAGAGGATGGACATTATGGGCCTGCCCTCATTAGCAAGTTAAGGGGATTCAGAGAGACAGAGCAAGAAAGGAGAGGAGGAAGAGGAGGAAAAGGGAGAAAGAGTAAGAGAGAAAGCAGAAAGAAAGTCATGAAATGAACACAAAAGGATGAGAGTGTGAATCTGCTGCAAGGGAGATTATTTTTGCATAATTGACTTGATAAAAGTGTTTCTGTACAGTCATGTGTGTTTTTGTGTACGTGTGTGTGGATGTGTTGGCAGAGGCATGATTAAATAAATCTGTTAAATTATACATAATGCAAACATGGAAACATTAATATATGAAGAACACACATCTCAACTGCAGGCTGAAAACTGTTTTTCTGCAGACACACAACATGAAATCACTGTCATCCAAACTGGCATATTTGCTAAGCTTTAGTGGATGTGCCATGCTGAGCTGCTTTGGGTTAAGAGTACCAGGACTCTAAAGTGCTATCTGTTAAAAACTGCATTTCTGCGGGGGGTGAAGAGTGAACAGCAAATGCTCCTGTCATAATAACTACATGGATACTTTGAGAGACATGACAAAAACACCATAGCAAGTGCTATACAGTCTTCGCAGGAACCCGGGAATCACAAACGCGCTGTACGACATGCAGGACTCTAAAGAGTCTTTAGAAAATGTCACTAACATATAGAAATACATGGACATTCTATTACAAGTTAGTAATAAAAATCTGTCTGGAGCCGCAAAACATTTGCGGTGAGGTATGGGTCCACATTGAGGGGAAAAAAAATCTGAGATTTCGAGAATAAAGTCACAACTTTACGAGAAAAAAAGTCATAATATTACCAGAATAAAGTCATAACTTTACGAGAAAAAAAGAAAATTACACGTAAAACTACTACTACTATACATATATATATACTTATATTATGACTTTATTCTCATAATACTATGACGTTTTTCTCTTAAACTTCTGACTTTATTCTCATAATATTAAGACTTTTTTTCTCGTAACATTATGACTTTTTTTCTCGTAATATTACGACTTTGTTCTCGAAATCTCAGATTTATTCTTTTTCTTCAATTTGGCCCTAATACTCCGTTGTACCGTCGTACCATAGACCTACAACAATGATAATTAAAAATGAAAATGTAAACAAAAAAACAGTTATTCATCTCTACAAATTTTTTAAAAAATCCACAGGAAGCAACTGGAGAGGGGCTAAAGAGTGTCTCTGAAGCCGCAGGTTGCTGACCCCTGGGGTATGAGAAGTAAAATTGCTGTGATTTGTGTGCTGATGTACTGTAGCCCTTTTTATGTTTTTACAGGAAACATTCAAAAATATATACATGCCAATTAGAGAGACAATGTTGCTATACTTTGGCCATTAATGAAATATAATGAACACATTTAATGGCAAGATGAGGTATCATTCCCTTTTTCATTACAGAGGCACCATAATGTCATCCTCATCAACAAACGTGGTGTGTGACATAACGCTGCAGCATTATTTTAACAGGTTGCATGGGGCCCTTTCTGCAGTGTCTCCCTCTCTTTACTCTTTAGCTTCAATCCCATTGTCACCCTTAAGGCCTTAAGCTCCTGAATCCTCAGGGACTTGACTGGCGTGACACATCACGTTACCTTGACGATGCCAATTGTTGGTTTTTATGTTACGTTTTTTTACTGCCTATATTTGAATGTCTTCCAGGCTCTTGCCTTACAAGACAAGAGGTAACTGTCAAAAAAATCTATTTACTTGTTTTTGTCAAACTTCATTCATCAAAATGAAAAGAAATGGTTGATGAATAAACCAGGTGTGTAATAATATAATCTAATGCTTGCATTCCTCTGATTTCATGTGTTTTTTATGTACCATCTTAAATCCTAAATGTTTATGTTTCTGTGTAAATTTAAATATGCCTGGCTGAACACCCATGTGCCGTCCTCTTTCTTTGCCTTTTTTTTTTGTTTACGCCTACGGGCTTCCCCTGGTAACCGTGGTAACCCTGTGTTTAACGTCACAACGCTATGAATTGTGGGTAATTCCCTCAGGCAAAGTCTGTAGAAATGCAGACTTACGGAAAGTGTCCATAAAGGGCTCAAAATGTCTGCGAGAGAGCCCTCAAGGACTTGATGATTTGACAGTGGGACAGACCTAAACACTCACGGACTTTGCGGGAACGTGCCTCACAGTCTGTGAGTCTGTGAGTCTTCTCTTAAGGGTTTTTCCTGTTCTTGTCATTCCTCTGCTGCCCACTGGTTGCCTCCACTGAGTTCTCCCTTCGGTGTAGATCACCTGATTTGGATACCTGCCTACCCAGCTGCTTCTGATCATCAATTAGTCTGTGTGTTTGTAGAGGGGAGTTCAAGCAAGGTAACCTGTGGCTGAATTCCATTTAGCTGCTTCAGTTTCAGGGTGCTGGCTCGAACAGATCAGAGCCATTGTTAGTGTTATTAGTAACACCTGCGCTTTTCTTTCTGTGACAGATCAAAATGTCTTCTTCTGTTCTCATCTTAGAAAAAATAGATTGAAAAAACTTCCATTTGATGAAGAGTTTTTCAGATTTCATTGCAATAAGCCCATCTTTTTGACATTATATGTTTACAAGGAAATGAGAGGCGTAGTTTTTTATTTAGTTAAAGAGTATGCAGCTTCTCCATTACAATTATGGACAAACAGTTTTATCAACTATTCAACCCATTACATGTCAAAGTTTTTAATTTCTAAATTGTGAAAAAAAAGAGGTTATTACTGATAATCTGAGAAAAGTTGGCGATTTTCTTACCTTTGTAATAACACAGACTTGCTGTAAATATAAATGTTGTAGCCTATACATGATGGTGTCATCCTGTTTATATTTGTTTGTTTTCCAGACACTGATTGTGATTTGGAGAGTATTTCAGAAATGTAATAAAGTTTGGAGCGCTTTGGTAGCGGAGTAGTTACAGGCCATATAACCGCAACGTCACGGGTTTGATTCTGGCCTTGAGACCCCTCTCTCGTTCTCCCCTATTTCTACACTTTCCTCTGTCAAATAATGGCGAAAATCCTCCTCCTCCAAAAAAAAATGTTTATACAATCATACTGACTGATCAGTATTTTGTATATCAATTGGTAATTGTAAAACTATTACCAAAGCACAAAAAAGTTATCCAAATTAATTGTCCCTGTTCTTACTTGAAACGGAAAAACTCAGATAAGCATTGGAGTCTTTCATAAATAATATGATACAGTCACAAGTCTGCTTGATAGATGATACAGTACAATTCTTTTTGAAAATTATTGAGCAGATTTCAAAGCTTGTCCAGATTACACATTTCTTTTCCACAGCCTCAGGTTTCCAGTTTGCTGTTAATTATTAGTTATACATGACTGCCACCTTGTGGCAGTAAGATATATTGGCCTTAAAAATGATAACAATACATGTGTGCATGTTACAAAGAATTGTAAATCAACTGGAATCCCTGCTCATTGCTTATCTCTGTCTAACACGGTTAAAAAAATTAGTCAAAACTCACCGAGTAAAGTAACACTGCTGATAAATTATGCAGACTGTGGTCTAAAAGGTGTTGACTTTGACAATATAAATGAAACCTGAAAGGTCAGTTAGTTTGATGAATTTGGCAACATCATATGAAGGCGTATACAGCTTCCCCCCCCACTCTCATCTGCTTTCGCTAATGACTGATGGTTGTACATAATTTATATCTGATCAATACTACACTGGTTGGTTCACTCCTAATATTTTGGTGTAGGTATCTGCCTTCAAGCCTGTATTGATTAAATCCTGCTTCCCAGCCTCTGGGCCAAAACACCAGCATAACAGACTCTGGGGCACAGAACTGGATCAAACTGGATAGTACGTACATGCCCGAGGTAATATGTGAGTGTGTGCAGGTCCAGTGAGTGAGTAGACTGTCAATTCACCAAAAAAAAAAGTCTAATTGTCAACAATTTGGTGTCCTTAGTTTCCTTTTCTACACTCTAAAAAAAGTCCGTAAAAAATACGGGCCAATGTACCGCGTTAATATGAAGGAAACTTTCTGTATCCTTTTTTTCACAGGAGTTTTTCCCGTATTTTTAAATACGCATTGCATTGTGGGAACAAGAACCTCTGCTAGCGCAAAAGTTGGAAGAGGCAGAGACCATCACACACGGCAAAGTTTAGTTAAAATTTCAGATCTGGAGAAATCTTTCTCACACTTATGTGGTAAAAAATCAACAATTAATGTCTAACCAAAATTATTTATGTTAAGGACTTAACGTTAGCTCAATAATGTTTTAGTTGGAAAGTTGTTTTATTGTTCAGTTCAGCTGTTGTCGACCGTTAACATTACCAGATACGCCAGGAATATTTTGATGACTCATTTTGAGACTAACGCAAGTTTGATATTGTAGTTTACATTTTACCAAAGCTTATATTTTAGACTTCAGTGGACGTCAGGTAGAGTTAGCCCCAGTTTTAGCCTCAGGCGGTCCGCAGAGACCGACAGGTAACGTACAGGTAAAACATTTCCGTTTTAGGATTAACAGAAGAGTCCGTGAATGGTACGAGGACATGCTGTAAATCAACAGAAGTTTCCATTTTAGGGGTTGAAGAAAATTTCCGTAAACCTAACGGAAAATGGCCTGGTAATTTTCTGCAAGGACATTATCTGTTTTTCTACGGATTTTTTTCTTAGAGTGTAGTTGCCTCTCTTTTCGAGATTTCAATGTGTTTGTATCCCCTTCTAATTAATCCGTTATCACAATGCTCTCCTCTCTCTTCTCTAACTTTGACGTGTCTGTTGACTTTCCACGAAATGTTCCCAAAGGAAAGGACAGCTATTCCAGTCACACCCCTGCCTCAGAGACGGGGGAGAGAAAGACAACGAGAAAGGCACAGGGAAAAAAGAGAGAAAGGAAAAGGACTGAGAGAGAGCGAGACGAGAAAGAGAAAGACACAGGGGAGGAGAGTAAAGAGAGAGACAGAAAAGGGAGAACCAGCAGACAGAAAGAGAGAAGATTCATCCCCCTGAGAACTAATTAGAACATTACCACAGAGCTCAGTTCAAGGCCACTTTAAAAAAAAAACTAATGTTGCACTTTCTCTGCAACTGCTGACAAAACACACACAGCTTCTCCACATACATCCCATGGATGATTGCATGGATTGTAAAGGCTCGTACAAGTGACTATGGCTATTCCTATGTGTATGCAATATTTCAGCTGTATATTTCTGTGTTGTGGAATGTTGCACAATGCCTGTATTTTAAGCAAAGTGGGTATCAATATCAATATACAATGACTCCTCTGTGCCGGGAGAGGAAACTTATCTTCTGAGTGGCAATGCACAGGGTACATTGTACTTCAATTTGCACAGCAGAGATATATCTTTAATTCTATTTTATTGTATTTTTTTATATATATCTAGTACCCTCTGAGACCGACTTTACTGTCTTTCAGAGGTTGTAGCAGGTTCAGAGCTAGAGTGAAGCAACTGATATCATGTGAAACTAGAAAAACCTAAGGAATCCATTGGTACCAACCATGTCATACTAGCTTGTCGGGAAGGAGGTTAAATAACGCTCCAAAGTTAGGCTAAATTCTGGCGAGGAAAAACTGGCATGGCCATTTTCAAAGGGGTCCCTTGACCTCTGACCTCAAGATATGTGAATGAAAATGGGTTCTCTGGGTACTCACGAGTCTCCCCTTTACAGACATGCCCACTTTATGATAATCACATGCAGTTTGGGGCAAGAACCATGCAGTTTTTTTGAATGCAGTATAAATGTCTTGTTTTTGCCTATTCTAAAATGATATGTTTGAATATTTCAGCATACTTTTTGAAATTTGACCTGTGGTGACCTCTAGGATAATCACAGCCGCAAATTAGAGACCTAGGGCATTCAGAGGATGGATGGCTTTCCTAGGTAGATTGACAATAGGGGGGTTTCTGAGCAGTTTCCATAACAGAGGTGCTCACCATCCAATCCCCAAAATGTGCAATTCTTGCAGAAATCTCCAAATGATAAAAGTTTTTGATACCAAATCACAGCATGTCTTTTTCTATGGTGTTTCTCAAGGTCTTGGTGTCTTGATGTGGTATTTTAGAGGAATCATTGATCATTTTTATCAATTCTCAAGTGGTAAAAAAAAAGGGTTAAATTTAGCACCGAATCTGTGTAACAAATGGTATCAACCCAAAAATTGCTGCAACAACTTATGAGACATAATAGTTCTTGGGAATGGCCATTATATACTTTTATCTTAATGTTCTAAACCCTTATACACTTGGGTTAGGGGTTAGGGTTAGGGTTAGGGTTAGGGACAATTTATTTTAATTAATTAATTAATTAATTAATTAATTATTAAATTCATGTTTATTTCTGATTTATGACTAGAACAATTTGACACACAGTGATGAGCTTTCAGATGATGTACACCACTTCTACGTGACATCTACTGTTGACCTGCTATCTCCTATTAAAGACCCCCTGTACCCCCCTAAAAAAGACAAAAACAGGGTCTATTGTGGGTCTCAGAGGGTTAGTTGGTATGTACATTTATATAGAGATTTGTAAATACAATGTTTTTCGTACCTACCTTGTGTCTTTTTGTGTGAGTGATGCACGTTTTTTGTGATCTATGTAAATTGCTGCAATTTCCCTTTGGGGATCAATAAAGTCAATCAATCAATGAATCAACCAATCAGACTATGTATCTATCTATTTGTCTATCTATCTATCTACTACTGTGGTGGTCAAATTTGAACAATAACTACAGGTCCCATAATTCTTAGCTGCAAGCACATTACCAAGACCTCACTGTAGCTCTATAGTTATTGAACAGAGGGTCCAACTGGAGAAAATGTAGCCATCCATCCTGACTGGAAATGTGCTGTAGTTTCCACTTGCCTTTTATAGTTCAGTGCAAGAATCCACAGGTGAGCTATGATGCTACAGCAGACATAGTGTATTTGTAGATTTAAACAAATTCCCTATCTTCATTTTTTTATATTTTTGACATGGCTTTAAGGATAAAGATTTGAAGATGTGGTCACCCCTGTCTTTGTGTGTGACCATGTGGGTTACATGTTGTACAATGGCTGACATTCCTCGCCTGTCCACCAGGTGTCCTCAGTGTGCTTCTAATGCTCCACACACCTGTTGCTGATTGCCTCATCAGCCCTTCTGGCCTCCCCAGCTGTTTCCGATCGTTCCTAATTATGTTCTTGACCTGGGCTTCATTATAAGTCCTGAATTCTTACATTTCTGACAACATCTGACCTATATTTAAGACTTTAGGTTCGAGCCAATTTAAACCACAGGGGCCAGAGTGGGGCCAGTTGTTCTTTTAGCAGGGCCAGGTAAAGGAACTCTGAAACTAAATGCTAATTTAAACAGTGGAGTGGTTCAATTGCCAAGTAAGACAGGTCATCTAACTTCTCTCATCTGATCATCTCCTTTTTATAAACTTCAAGAACAGAGAATATTTCCTTTATATGGAATGGAAACTAGGGATGCACCTATCCTACTTTTTCAGTACCGATACCGATAGTAATACCTGGGCTTTGGGTATCGTCCGATACCGACTACCGATACGATACCAGTGTTTGATTTATAAGCTGTATGCTTCACTGTGTGGAAGTGAATGGGATCATTGTAAGGCAACATCAGGCCTGACTTTAACAATACTTTCCTAATAAATAAATACATAGAAATAAATTTAATGAATTGTTCTTTATTATTAAAATAATAAATCGTGCACCAGCAACTTGGTAAAAAAAAATCTTCAAAATAATCTTTAGTACTATTCCATTGTATTCCATAACAGTTGATTGTTAAACTTCAGTATGATGTTTCGAAAATATAAATAAACAAAGCACATATCGTAAATACATGACTTACACGCTCTCTAAAGATGGATTTTAAATGTTTGTCACTGGTAGGCCAATCACATGAACAAAATTCCCGTCATGTGATAACAGCTAAACCATGGTCGTGTCTAGAAGGTACCCCGCAAATTGCAAAAACGTGGAAAAACTCTTGTGAGACTCGCTGCCCGACAACCAATCCTAACCAAACCTTAACTATTCAAGGTCAATGCCTAACCTTAACCATCCCTGGTCAATGCTTAACCTTAAATATTAGAGGTCAATGCCTAACGTTAACTATTAGAAGTCAATGCCTAACCTTAGCTATTCAAGGTCAATGCCTAACCTTAACCATTCGAGGTCAATGCTTAACCTTAGCTATTAGAGGTCAATGCCTAACCTTAACCATTCAAGGTCAATGCCTAATGTTAACTATTAGAAGGCAATGCCTAACCTTAATTATTAGCGGTCACTGCCTAAAGTTAACTATTAGAGGTCAATGCCTAACCTTAACTATTAGAGGTCAATGCCTAACGTTAACTATTAGAAGTCAATGCCTAACCTTAACTATTAGAGGTCAATGCCTAACGTTAACTATTAGAAGTCAATGCCTAACCTTAACTATTAGAGGTCAATGCCTAACCTTAACTATTAGAGGTCAATGGCTAACCTTAACCATCTCGAGAGAGTTTCCCAAATTGTGGGTTACCTTCTAGACACGACCCTAAACCATATATGACAACTGAGCAACTCCATCCTCCAAGGATGGCCATGAGATGTGGTTGAAAGCTTAGGAAACAACAGGTTGTTTTGTTTTTTGTCTAGTTGACTTACAATCATTTTAGTATCTTCTAAGCATACACCATTGTACAGCAACAGTCAATACAAATCCTAGGATACTGTGCGGATTCTACTTTTGTCATACAAAAGTACATAAAGCGTATAGGCTATACCCGGATACAGGTACAGATCAGTTTTGAATACTGAAAAGACTGACCACTACAACTACTCAGAGGTTTAAAGGTTTATGTTCACATCAAAGTACCAATGCATGTATTCAAAATACATGATTTACACATTCTAAGACCAACAGTTGCATGTCTGGCATACAAAATTAGAGTATAAGGCCTACAGTAATCTAGTTACTTGGGCCTGAGTCATTATAACTATAATGACTCATTACGCAGACAACAAAAGAAGCAACTTTCTGCACAGACACCTTCACAAATTACACATATTAACAACTAGCTAGGTGACTGAACGAACAATAAATGCAAAACTGGAGAAATTCCAACTTATTTAAAGCCCTGCAGGCTCTGACAACATAATATGACATCCATAACATCAACAACAACACAGCAAGGAGTTAGCTAAACTCACAGCCAACAGGAAATAAACCAGCTAACAAAGAGACAGACAGATACAGACATGGGGTTACCTTACTCACTATTTTGATGATGAAGACCATTCTTCTTCCCTTCTTCATGAAGATGAACTGCTCCATATCCATGTCATAAAATGTCCAAATGCTTGTTGCCAAAAGTCCTCATCTCCTCTCTCAATCTTTGCTAGCAAACTGCTCTTGCTAACTACACTTTGGTCTAGCTAACTAGCCTGCACTCCTCTTACAATAGCATGGGAGCTAATATCATTAGAAAACTAGCTAGCTTAACTCGGTTATTTCATTTAAAATGACGTTGTTAACTTTCTATTGTTCTTTGTGAGGCTTGAGTATGACTGGCTGCACAATTCGTCTCAGTTTCTTTTCCAGAGTCCTATCCATTTACGTGTCCAATGCCATGACAGTTATGGCATATAGATAACTGTTTACTAATTTTTAATGGAACCAACTACACCCGTCTTGATTGGAACTGTAATGCCTCCTTTGACCGTACAGACTCAGGGCGGCGCTGTTTCACTCATTTGAGGAAACGCACTGGAAACATGGGGATGAGATGTCAAAGACGGTGTCCCTTATGTGACAAAATGAAAGGAAATTACTACATATTTTTATTGAATAGACAATGATAGCTATGTGGTATAATTAGCCATGGTCTGCCTTGGCTCCTGGAAAAAACACCCCTAAAATGTAGGTGGGCCATAGGCCTAAGGGATTCCAGGCTTGTTTACTTGTCACAGCTGGATAAGCTCAGGTGTAATTAATAAAACTAATAACCAGTGGTGGAAAAGTACTCATGTCCTTTACTTAAGTAAGAGTAACAATACGACACTGTAAAAATACTCATTACAAGTAAAGTCCTGCATTCAAAATTCTACTTGAGTAGGAGTAGCCTGTGAGATTCAGTTGTTTATCATCAAAACGTTGTGTCAAATTGAGGTACTCAATTTCTGTTATGACTTGTTAAACAAATAAATTAATTTTACAACGTTTTGTGTGTTGTTCTTGCATAGATTTAATTATATATATTTTTTTTCAAATTACATACAGCAAACAATGATCACCTTGAGTAACTTACCATTACATTATAATGCATTATAACAGTGATTGTAACGCATTCCAAAGATATGTGGTAATGTTAAATAATAATTAAAATTGAATTTGTCTTATTTGCATCAGTAGAGGTTGCGAAAGTAGTAAAAGTAAAATTGATCAAAACTCTAGTAAACTGATTATATTACTATTACTATTATTACTTGAGAAACATTGTAGGCTAAATTACAGGTATCTTAAAATTGTGGGTATTGTATAATACTCGTATACAGCTATTAATCCCAGAGTTGTGTGTCCTGTGAATTTTTTATTTCAAGAAAATGTGCACATGTTGGTGCCAGTACAACCTCCAACCACTAGAGGTTGCAGCTACACTGTGATTTCTACAATAAATGAAGACCTCTGACTGCAATGTAAAGTCAAAATCATTACAAGGACACCATTATAAATGTGTATTGAAACTCAACTTAACATTCATTACCACAATGACGTTTATTTACTGTAAATTTGTCTTGTCTGGCAGTGCAAACAGGTCTGGAATGTGTGATTCTGAGAGACAAATACTACAACTTCCACGTAAATTAGATGATCTGGTGGGACTTTTGAGCCCCTTCATGCTTACTATTTCACACTAATGACAAAACAAATGACTTTTTTACAATTTTTTAATATCATATATAATTGAAATCTTAAAATACGCTCAATTAAGGACTTCACTTACATAAGTAATTATATCATAGGACCTATGTTACCTTGTTTAAAGAGTGTGAGAGTTTTAGTGTGGATTAATACTTTAAATTCCTCCGTCACCCCCAATGGGGAACTTGCCTTGTCTAGCTGTATGGTGTAACCTGAAAACCCACCTTTAAAAAAAGTTTTCAATATTACTTTAAAATCTAGCTGTTTGTCTAAGGTCCAGTAAAGTTTTGACATTTGGAAATAAGAGGCTTTCATTTGACCTTAAAATTAGTCTAAATGCATTCATGTAAGTTTGTATTGCCTTGTTTAATGGTGTGTTAAAAGAGAGAAAATGTGTTTAATTTTAAGAATTTTATTAAGAACATAATATTTTTGTCATAATATGAAAATGTGGACTATTCTGAAATAGAGAATTTTAAAGGTCCCATATAACAAAAAAAATTGAGATTTTCATGTTTTTTTTATTATAAAGCAGGCTTAAGTCCTATATAAGTATCGAAACACTCAATCCACAGGGAAATACACACAGCTCGTATTCAGAAACTCTGCATTTGAAACAAGCCGTCAGGATTTCTGCCCATTCGTGATGTCACGAATATACAACATTTAGACCCTTGACACAATTTTAAACGTAAACATGCTAAATGTGTCCCAGTTTATTCCTGGTTGCAGTGTATGTGAATGTCATCAGCTGACAGGAAGTACACATGGACCCGAGCTGTTGCCTAGCAACGCAATTCTGTTGCAATTCCGTCAAACTGCGCTAAAACGGAGCGTTTCAGACAGAGGGTAAATACACGGTTTTCCGTGTCTTGTGAAGTGACTGGGCTCCGCAGCGAGAAACGTTATCGTCTCCGACCGGGTGCCGGTGTCTCCCTGTTCTCTCCGGCTGCGGTTGTAGACGATAACGTTTCTCTTCCTGCTTCAGCCTCCGCGGCTGAAGCAGCGGGGCTGAAGCAGGAAAAGTCAACACTAGGATCAGCAGTGATTCATGGAGAGACCTTCGTCTGGTCAACTAACATTACTGCTAAGCAGGTGAAATATAGAGTGATATTGTGGTTTTAGCTGACGTGTGTCGCCTCACTGTTTTGATCGATGCTCGTTCATGTCTATTTAGAGCGAGCACAAGCGCGAGCCCGATGCTGACTTTCGTTGACTTAACGGCCACAGGTGTTGCTGTTAACAAGCATTTCTGAAAGTTACAAATAGTCCCTTTAATTGTCAATTATCTTGATTCTTGTGGAGCTTCTTTTTATTTTACTATTTTTTACTATTTTTACTATAAACGAGACGCTTATTGGAGCACTGCCTGTCTATTAATTCCCGCTTAAAAAAGTGCCATAAACATAATAAAAAGACTCAAGTTCATGCACAAGCCCCGCCCTCCTGTACATGTGAAGCACATGGCCCCGCCCCCCTCCTGCATGCTATCATATTATGATGATGGGCGTTGATTTCCGGTATTTACCGTCTGGATATTCAAGTTCCACAGAGTGTGTGTGTTATGTGTGTGTGTGTGTTGTATGAATGTTGAGTGTGTGTGGGAGTGTTTTGTAGTGTAAGTTGTAAACGTTCACCAGCTCCGGATCCTGTCACCGCCTTGCACCGCAGCAGGCAGGGCTCCGTGTGTGTTTCCTACATGCAAGTTACCGTCTGCGGCTCCACCATCGTTGGCCAGCAATGACCGAAAGCCCCGCGACCAAGCCAGCCAACGGGGACGTGTGTCAGCAGCGGGTGAAGAACGGACTGAAGCCGGAGAGGAACGACTTCTCGGTGGTGAGGAGCCTCCACCGCTGCTGCCATGAGCGGCAGCACAAGCACTGCCACTGCCAGCCCGAGGAGGAGGAGGTGAGGCCCGGGGATGGGACGGCGGGAGGAGAGGCTGGGGAAGCTGTCATTGCTGTCATTTTCATTATTATTATTATTATTATTATATGACACAATAACAGCTTCCATGTAATGCCCGAGTCCTGATTGTCTGACAGTTTTATCTTCAAGCTTTGATTCTACAGAGTACAAACGCCAAACTCCATATAAAATACTCGAGATTAAAGAGTTTTCGCTCGTTCTCAATGTGATATACTGCCCCAAAACATGAATCAAAAACTTTCTCTGAATCTCAACAAGGTGCTGTTTAATTCGGCGCAGTCATATTTGCACCAAGCGACATCTGAATATATAAAAATCTCAACTTTATGAATGGACACCACACTGCGTTCCACCGCCCACCGCTCAGTTGTTTGTATGCTACTGTATGGGAGGGGAGGTTGTTTTAAAAAAAGAAGAAAAAAAAAAAAGGCGGGTGTGATAACTATGAAAGTTGACATTGCATTGAATTCTAATACTGTTTAGGGCATAATATGTATGCCGAATTGAAGAAGAGGAATAGCTTTATAGCCCCACTTTGTGAATTTTGGTTATACAAACTGTGGATGATATAACCCCACCCTAACAATTTTCCAAGATACTATAATTGTGATGCATGTGCCATCGGAGCCAGTCAAACAACTTGGGACATATACAGTTTGCAGGATGCATTCCTATCTCAGAGGGAGTGGAGTGTGTTTTTGTGTATACTTCTTGTAGTAGCTTTATTGGCTACTCCTTTCAGTCTCAAATTGAGCTATAAAATGTTCTTACTTTTTTTTAGGCTAATTTCTGGGTGTGTATTGGCTGCAGTCTTCTGAGTAGCAAATATTTGCCTGTAAATTTTGGAAAAATTCCATTTTCTTGAAGTGGGTAACTCCCTTTTTATAAATAAAAGAGAAACTACGATTTGTTAGTGATTAGGGAGACACTGAACCAGTGCACCTGTTCAGTTCAGAGCTGTCCATTGAGATTGCAAATGCATACTGTAGAAGAGCTTTTTTCCTAAGAAGCTAATGAAATTTCCACCCTTGGGTGCACCCTCTGTGACTGTTCCCAATTACCGGTCCCCTCAGACATTGTGATTAGATGCTGTCTCACAAGAGCATTGAGACTCATGGATATATTGCAAGACAGAGGTTTTTTTTAATCAATTTGTTTCTGAATTTTGCACTGCTTATCAAAATGAAAAGCAGGGCTGCCCCCTCTCAGTCGATCAGTCAACTAATCGGTTATTTCCACCTTAGTCAGCTAAGATTTCTTTAGTCGATTGGTCGTTTTTTATGCTTTTTTCATGCTGAATGACTTATTTCCATGACACTTATGAGCACATCTCTGAGATATAAAGTGGTGCTTTTCACAGATCTGTCTTAAATCTATGAATCGATCAGTCGACAAAATCATATGAGAGTTTGTCGACTAAGAATTTCTGGTAACACTTCATTTTACAGGTCCGCAAATTTCATAGTAATTAGGTGATAATTAAGCAAGTAACCTATTTGAAATTTTTTTGGAATTACTGACAAATTACCCCAATATTTACCTCAAAATTTATCGAAAATCACTTTATTATAAACATTATTTAATAATTATATGCCACTATTTCCACAATAGCTGGTAATTTATTTAATACATTTCCAGGAAAAGAATAAAAAGTTAATTGATGAGCTTTATTGCCATATCTGCTGATAAATAGATAATAATTAGCAAATAACTTCTTTGAAATTTCTTTAAAAAAAACTGCCTGAATCATTACATCAGCTACCAGGTTACATTAGTGTAGACAATAAGTCACACAATGGTGAGATTTGTGCCTGATCAGAAGTGTCTTCTATTAGTTTTGGTTTTCCACCTCCGATGAGGAGCAGCGCACAGCCGCTTCTCAAGCCTAAGGGCCCTATTTTAAAGATTGTATGCTATTTTAGCATATAATTATTAACTAATGTTTAAAGTAATTAGTGATACATTTTGAGGTAAATATGAGGGTAATTTGGCTGTAATTTCCAAAAAATTTAAAATAGGTTACTTGCTAATTATCACCTAATTACCAGGAAATTTGCGGAGCTGTAAAATGAAGTGTTACTGAATTTCTTTGGTCGAGGACAGCCCTAATGAAAAGAAAAAAGGGACATTTTTTTAATTCTCTCCTGACCGCCGTGTGCATGTAAAATGTGTAACTTTTTGAATAGAATTTGGTTGCACATCACCATGACTAAAGAAAGACATTTTCAGTAACTGACAGTCATAGTAAGATAATAATAACTGGCATCTTACTCGGTGGGTTAACTGTTGGCGAAAGTAAATTCTTCAAAATCGATTCCAGTTTGAGATTTCGAAGGAAAATAAAGGTAGAGACACACCGTTGTTGACAGCTTATTCTCATCACCAGACATTGTGGTGCTGGTTTCAGTAAACTGGGGCTGGTTGTGCAGAGAAACTGAGTGCCTGGTGACTGAACCTCAGCTGATTACGGTTCGTGCAGATGTCAGCGTTGCTACTCTCGAAGGTATTTGAGAGAGAGAGGCATGACCGGTCACATGTAGTGCCTAATAGCCATGAGCACAGAGACGCGCATGATGAGAAGGCGACTTGCGTAACGTCTGTGAGTAGTGAGTTTCTGGCCACCAAGACAGAGAAAATAGTGAAAGTTGACTTTTCTTTACAAAAGATAATAACACATGTAAAGTGCATTGTAGGTCACTCAGCTCCAAGTGCACACATTAACATAAACACAACCAGTTCTTCCCTTATTTGGCAGTCAAATCGTCCCTCCCCCCCTGGCATTTGTCACACTGTGTTTTCTTTCCTGTATAGTTGGTGTAGAGTACAGCTGAACCAGAGCTAATACTTTCTTATCTTTCCCCTACTTACAATTTGACTGCACAGAAGTCACCTTTAAGTGAAACCTCAGCCAACTATAACAAACTGTGTTGTTTTTTCTCATTAGGACAAAAGGAGAGGAAGTCAGACTGTACATTTATGTAAAGTTTATTCCAAACGTGAAACTTCCAGCTAAGGCACAAGTCGCTGTGTTTGCATAGGAAGATAAGTTCTAACTTTTTTACAGGCTAGACTTCTATTCATAGAGAGTGTTAACTCGCTGTTCCTGCTATGTTTAACAATGGCTCTGTATTTTCTGCTCCTTTTAACTAGGTCGGCAATGAAACTGCCCTTGCGCTGTTTACAGAACACGACAGCAAACAGATTATATTTTAATTAATATTATAAATAGTATTTTAGATTATAAATTAACAATCTTTATATGTTAATTTTTTTCCGATTAAAAGACGTAGATTTTGTCTATTTTTTAAGCTTTTCAGCCATAGACTGTATATAGAAGAAGTAGTTCGGCATTTTGGCCGTCGCCATCTTGGTTTTTTGCAACCAGAATTGTAATAAATCAAGTGAGAAGTAGGGTCATTTTCTCATAGACTTCTATACAATCAGACTTCTTTTTGCAACCAGAGTTGTCGCCCCCTGCTGGCCATTAGAGAGAATGCAAGTTTAAGGCACTTCTGCATTGGCTTCACTTTTCAGACCCGGAGGTAGCCCATTGGTTTCAGCTCCAAAACATTCACAACTGCCAGAACATTCGTGTTTTTAACATTTTATATCCACAGTTTACATGTTTCAACATATAAAGTATATTGTTAAAGCCCAAATATAAAGAAATAGTAATATGCACTATTACTTTTGAGAAAACTTGATGAAAACTGGTCGTGCCAGAGTTTTTCATTTAATTTGAATTTCTGGTTTCCGTGTTGCTCAGGTCCATGTGGCATCGCATCATGGCGGCCTATACGGCCGGCCCTTCATTGAGTCCTTCGAGGAGACGCCCATGCTGGTGGCAGTGTTCACCTACATGAGCTACGGCATCCTGACTGTCTTCGGCTACCTCCGCGACTTCCTCCGTCACTGGAAGATCGAAAGGTGCCACATCGCCGGAGAGAAGGAGGAGCTGAAGGTGAGAGGAGCCACAGACACAACCTGACTGTGACCCTGGTAGTGTTTTTTTACACCCTGTATTCTTGGAAACAGTTTCCCTATAACAGTTGAGCAACATGTTATGATTTCAGACCGCAGTCAGCACGGTTTGCCGACACTGTAATGACTGGAATCCTCTGATTTGTTTTGGTTGCACGGTGACAATGTCGTGAGCGAAATTGCTGTCGAGGAAAAGAAGGCCAGATGCGTTTCAGGCTGTTGAATGGAACTGATTTGGTACACTGAGCACACGTTGCCTGGCGACTGGGCGTTTGCCTCGTTCCTGTAGAAACAGTAGTGATAACGAATGGAAAAATAGACCTCAGCCATTTTGTTTTGTTAACCAGACTGAACCAAAGTGATATTTTTACCCCACAAACAGTAGAAACTATGGGCTCTTATATTTCACACATTTTAAGCAGTATTGCTTCAAGCTTGGTGTTTGGACAGGAAGCATACATTTGGAAACAGATTGTTTGATGCAATCTTGTCAAATGTAATGATATCCCAGACAGGAAGTAGATTGCTACAATGGTGTTTGACAGAATTTAATGTGCCTTGTTTATCAAATGCAAACTCGCTGAGTCTAATATTTCAAATATTCCCCTTAAAGCAGCACTAGGTAGAATTGGAGCAAATATAATTAAAAAAGTTAATTTTATAAAACGGTCACCTATTCTGTAGGGGTTGGAAAAAAAATGTATTCACCCATGTATCGCCGACGCTACAACTGTAGAGCACCTATATACTGACATTTATGTTAAATGCAGTCAAACGGCCCTGATGGAGCTGACCATGGAGCTAGAGACGGACTTGGCGAAGTTAGCGGAAGTATACACGTGCGTCTACGTCCGATTTTCAAAACAAGGTGTTAACAAAAGGAACTGTATAAACAAAATGCATATATGGAAATAAGAAAAATTTGATTATATTCACCAGTAATTTAAAACATTACATGTCCCCTATAAATTAAAATAAAATACCACTAATTTGTGAGGGAAATGTATTAATAAATAATGCCTGACAATGACTGATGTATTTGACATCTCTGACTACATACATGCTGAAAATCAAACATTTTTACTGTATCAGTTTAGAGATTTTCCAAAGTAAAAGTCCTTTGAAGTGTTTCATTCAACTTTTTCCCATGGTCTAGTGTTAAAATTAGCAAAATTAACAAAAATCGCAATATCGAATTGCAATACTTAAAAATCGCAATACGTATCTAATCGGCACCCAAGTATCGTGATAGTATCGAATAGAGATAGGTGTATCGTCCAAGCCCTACTATCCTGACAGTAGTGCGCGAGACAGGTAATCTGAAAAAAAAACATGTGCCTCTTTGTCCTCCGGTGCTCCTAATGGCATCTGCAAGATTTCCCAGACTGGAAGAAAACAACCAATCAGAGCCGAGCTGGAGCCTTGCTGTCTCTGAGCAGCTGTCAATCACTCGCAAACTCCGATCAAACGATCAAACTAGGCAGCGCAGATCAAATATGAATCAATATTCTATTACTGTAATACCTATTTCTCACATAAAATGTTTTCAGAAACATCTTTTAAAATGAGAAAGTTTGTGACCCGGCAGCCATGTTGAGATCAGTTGAGGAAATACAAAGCACCGCCCACCAAGCGGAGCAAACTTTCTCAATTTTACAGCTAAACAGTACACTACAAGATGTATCTGAAAACATTTGAGGCGAGAAATAGGCATTACAGTAACCGAATATTGATTCATATTTGATCAGCGCTGCCTAGTATGACCGTTTGATTGGAGTTTGCCAGTGATTGACAGCTGCCTCCGTTGATTGAACAGCCAATAGGAACGCTCTCTCTCTGAAATGACCTGTGATTGGCCAAAAGTCTACCGTGACGTGCTACATTTTTTAAAGCCTGAAAACTGCGCCATGAGGAGGTGCAGGAGACTAGTTATCGCTCAGAACACTTGAATTACAATATGTTGAAAGGTTATTATGGAATTTTTGCCCAACGATGCTAAAAACATTCTGCCTACTGCTGCTTTAAATTTCTCTGGTTTTCTTCACAATCGAGTGGAATGTGCACTTAAGATTGCATTTTTGTCACCGCACAGCTAATGGCAGAGTTATCAGCACATTGGCAACATGCCCTTGACAACAGAGATTGTTTTCAACCCGTTATGTAACTTTTGATAATGAAGCCCATTGTTTTTAAGTATTTGGATATGTTGAGGAAAGGAAGCTAGTGGGATAGACGCGGGGAAGTCATTAAGTCACCCCGAGGATTTCCCACGGATGTTTCCTCCAAGAACCGAGGAAAATTAACTCCCCGTGTCACGTGTTTAAATGTTAAAGATTATATTTCTAGAGGTTGAATTCCTTCCAGCTAAGCTTTCCAAAAGTATGAATGGCATGTAGTTCTCTGAAGTTACTAGTAGTTTTTATACTACCCTTCCTTCTCTCTTTTCTTCATCCATGTGTAGGGCTTTGTGCCCCTCTACCAGGACTTTGAGAACTTCTACACCAGAAACATCTACATGCGTATAAGAGACAACTGGAACAGGCCCCTATGCAGCGTCCCGGGGGCCAAAATGGACCTGATGGAACAAGCCTCCCACGACTACAACTGGACTTTTGAGTGAGAAACACGTGCCATTTACTGTTTTCAAGACCTTAAACACTGTAAAAGTCAATGTCAAGACACAAGGGGCAGAGCAGAAGGTGTTGATGGGACAATAGCAAAGGGAAGTATGCTGTAAGGTTAATACCTCAGTCAAGGATTAGTACAGAGTGTGCTAACACTCCGACAAATACCAAGACAAGTGACACATTTCACTTTAGAAAAAAAGGACTGGGGAACATTACTTGTCTACGATAACACTGAAAGTTACGATTTCATGCTGTTAAGACCAGCCAATATTTACATTAATGAATCTGGAATCAGTGTTTTATTTAATTTTTTATTAGGGCTGTCAAAGTAAACGCGATAATAATGCGTTAAGGCATATTCGTTTTCACGCCACTAATTTCTTTAACACATTAAATTGGGATTTTTAGGTTGTAGTGGGCTCAGTTTAAAGTCAGTTTAAAGCTAGAGAGAAGATACTGGCATCATATGAAACTAAAAAAAACGATGGAATCCATTGGTACCAACCATGTCATACTAACTTGTCGTAAAGGAGGTTAAATAACGCTCCATACTTACGCTAAATTATGTTGAGGAAAAAATCATAAAGCCATTTTCAAAGGGGTCCCTTGACCTCTGACCTCAAGATATGTGAATGAAAATGGGTTCTATGGGTACCCACGAGTCTCCCCTTTACAGACATGCCCACATTATGATAATCACATGCAGTTTGGGGCAAGTCATAGTCAAGTCAGCACACTGACACACTGACAGCTGTTGTTGCCTGTTGGGCTGCAGTTTGCCATGTTATGATTTGAGCATATTTTTTTATGCTAAATGCAGTACCTGTGAGGGTTTCTGGACAATATTTGTCATTGTTTTGTGTTATTAATTGATTTCCAATGATAAATATATACATACATTTGCATAAAGCAAGCATTGTACACTCCCATGTTGATAAGAGTATTAAATACTTGACAAATCTCCCTTTAAGGTACATTTTGAACAGATAAACAAATGTGTGAATAATTATGATTAACTGTGGACAATCATACGATTAATCGCTAATAAATATCGATTAACAGCCCTCATTTGATCATTTCCTTTGTCTGATCATCTTCTCTCTCTCCTTCCAGATACACAGGTCGGGTATTGCAGGATGTGATCAACCTGGGCTCGTATAATTACCTCGGCTTCGCTGAGAACACGGGTCCGTGTGCTGACTCCGCTGCCGAGGTTACCATGAAGTACGGCGTCGGAGTTGCGAGCACCAGGCAGGAGATTGGTACAAACACACACGCCAAAACACAGACACACCTTCGACTTTTTTGCTATCCCTGCGGGAACTGATCAGCAGGAATGTGGAGGGATGAATTCACCACAGTAAAAGAAAGCACAATAGACCTGTTTGTTTCACGGTGCAGTGGAAACTACCACGATAGATTCCATCTAACCACGTAGTGTTTGAGTTGCAATGTGAGTATCCCAAAGCTTTGTTTAATATCTCGGCTTTACTTCTTCTTAATAGATGCATGAAAAAGCATCGGGGTGCCTCCAGAGATGCGTGTGGCTAATTCTGTTACCCTGACAGAGCCAGGCTAGCGGATTCCCCCCATTTCCAGTCTTTGTGCTAAGCTAAGCTAACCAGCTGCTGGCTCCAGCTACATATTTACCATACTAGACACAAGAGTGGTATCGATCGTCATATAACCCAGAGTAAACATCAAACTATTCCTTTATCTTTCATTTGGGGAACAGTAGCCCTCTTTTTCAAGTAAAGACAAAAGGTCGGATTAAAACAAAATGGGAGAATAAAACGATGAAAATAGCCGAAATCTGTTCTTTTGATAAACAAAGAAAAGGTTCAGTTCAGTTGTAATTCAATTCCAGCACAATGGAGAATATCTGAAGTCAGCGAGTCTGTGTGTACTTTAGAAATATGCGGCTTAAGTCGGTCTGCAGAGCGAGTCTGATAAGATCCAGATCACCCTGGAGGAAGTCAAAACGGGTCATATGGTGAGCAGATTTTTTACTGTTAGAGTAGAAGCAAATGACGCTTCTCTCCTTGGGAGATGACCAGCCCACATTTCCATAAAGAATGCTGTCATGTGTGCTCCATAACAGAAGTGTGTTTTAAAGGGGAACACCACCCCCAGATTAGGAATTCCAATATGTTATTTCCATGGCCTTAAAGTTCAATCAATAATTGTGAACATGAGCTCCTCTCTCTCTCAAAGACAGAAACCAGAGAAGTAAGTCTTGTATGAATTTTTAAAAATGGGCAAAGTTCCCCTTTTAAATCGAATAAGTTGACGCATGCATATACTATACTTCTACAGTTGATGACACAACTTCCTGGTTGGCCTACAAAAATTGCGTCAGCACTCTATTGTGGAATTACTGTGTGAAAGAGGTTGTGTAAGGATCAGCATAGATCTTTGAGGTTTTTTGATTGGTATGTGTTTATGGTGATCTCCTCCTAAATCTGCATCTCAGGTAACCTAGACAGACACGAGGAGATGGAGAAACTGGCGGCTAAGTTCCTGGGCGTGGAGTCAGCCATGGCGTTTGGGATGGGCTTTGCAACCAACTCCATGAACATACCAGCACTGGTTGGCAAGGTAAGACCACAGATGTTTCCTTGGTAGAGCTGCGATTTATTCTTGCAGCACACTTTTCCCCTCCATTTCTCATCTCCAGTCTTTGGCTTGCTATATTTGTTTTCATTATGTTCTCTCAGCACTTTCTATCCTCTTTTTTTCCTCTCTTAATGTCTCAATGTCACTCACAATACATTATATGAAGTTCGTATTAGTGTATGCACTCATGTGTGTTTGCCATTTATATACATTTTCTACAAGGCACTTTTGTTTGCAGAATACATTTAGCTTTAAACAAAACCATTCCATAAACATCACACTATCACAGATCACCAGTAGTGCCAAGTACACAGACACAAAGTCACCCTCGGGCCTCAGATCAGGAGGAAATACTTCCTGTTGGCAATTGGTGACTCGACTGCATGTCAGAGTGAGAAATAACAAAGAGTTCAGACCAGTCTGTTTTGTCACGTTGCTGCGGATGTTGTTTGGCAGGTAGATACCTCACCCCATAGTTGGTTTCAACTGGTGAGAGGGAAACCAACGGTGGAAATTCTTTAGTAGTTGCTCAAACAATTGAATCAATAAAAGCAGCATTGTCAATTATCTCAGCTCAGATCATATGTATAAACATAAAATGACACTCCGCCCACTCAGCAGATAAATATGTACTAAAGTGACGTGTTAATAGGTCTGTAACACTTATCTGCTACCTCAGATGGATCAAAACAAGTCGGACGTATGAATCATTTCTACTTATTAAAGTTTTGTCTGGTGTCCTGCAGGGCTGTCTGATTCTGAGTGATGAATTGAACCATGCCTCTCTGGTCCTTGGTGCCAGACTCTCCGGGTCCACCATCAGAGTCTTCAAACACAACAGTGAGTCTGTGATCACAAATATTTCTTTCTGTATTTAGAGGTCCATTTAATTTTCTTTATATTTCTGTTTGTCAGTCCCCGAGTTTATCTTCATTCGTTGCTTCCTTCCCCCAGAAGTCTGCAGCTTTTATTACTTTTATCACCACACACATCATTGATGTACTTAATGACTCTACTTAATAATGATTTTCTTAGTTGTCCTTCCATATGCTGTGCGTCGCCGCTTTGTGTAAATTTGGTTTCATCCACTTTCATTCATACAGCTGTAGACATACTGTTCATTACAATGCACACACTGCATTATACAGTATGTATTGGTTTAAGTCTTGTATCATAATTTGAGTCTTTTGAAATGCCTGACCGAGCCAGATGTTTGTGTTTCATTTTAGAAGACGGACAAAATGGTTGGTACTTAAAGGGTTAATCCTTAAAGCTTCAGTAGGCAGAATGTTTTTGGCATCATTGGGCAAAAAATTCTATAATAACCTTTCAGCATATTGTAATTCAAGTGCTCTGAGAGAAAACTAGACTTCTGCACCTCCTCATGACTCTGTTTTCAGGCTTTAAAAAAACTATCCCGTGACGGGAGACTTTGGCCAATCACAGGTCATTTAAGAGAGAGAGAGCGTTCCTATTGGCTGTGGTCCGGCCGGTGGGCGGTGCTTGGTATTTCCTCAACTAATCTCAACATGGCTGCCAGGTCACAAACTTTCTCATTTAACAAGCTAAGCAGTACACTACAAGATGTTTCTGGAAAATTACAGAATAATAACAGAATATTGATTCATATTTGATCAGCGCTGCCTAGTTTGACCGTTTGATCAGAGTTTGCGAGTGATTGACAGCTGCTCAGAGACGGCAAAGCTCCAGCTCGGCTCTGATTGGTTGTTTTCCTCCGTGTGAAATCTTGCAGATGCCATTAGGAGCACCGGAGGACACAGGAACATGATTTTTCTTTTTTTCAAATTACCCCGTTTCATGTGCTACTGTCAGGATATAGTGACCGTTTTATAAAAAATAACTTTTTAAAATCATATTTGCTCCATTTCTACCCACTGCAGCTTTAAGATAAAAAAATATACCATATGTTTTTTGCTTTTTTTAAGTAATAGACCTTTTTCATGGAAGACATTTTGACATGTCACAATAAGAGAAGCACAGGGGTAAATAATAAAATGGAACGATGGCTCCTTCGGTTTCAGGGTTGCTGGTATCGTTCACGCTGTCTCACTGCCAAACTGTCACGGCTCACTGAGACATTTGAATAGAACACAAGAATAGCATTTGTTAATGCTGTTAGTAACACCTGTGCTTTTCCTAATACGGGGTTGAACAGTTGAACTATGGCTAATGTGCTAAAATCAAGAGCAACTTTATTGAAGAATCTGACTCCATTCGATGATTATGTTTTTAATAAAACACTTAATATTCAGTATTGTTGTCCACACTTTGTTCGGGGGGTGTATTGAAACTGCGTAGGCGAGTGTTTCTAATGAATTTCCAGCTGTCAAAAAAAACTGTGAGTGGCTTTCCGGCACCACTGTTGATACCACAACTTTAATTCTGAATGTACTGTAAGACTCTTAATTTCCCTGTCAGATATGCAGAGCCTTGAGAAACTGCTGAGAGAGGCCATAGTTCACGGGCAGCCCAGGACTCACAGACCATGGAAGAAGATCCTCATTGTGGTAGAGGGCATTTACAGGTATAGCTTACACATTTTCTTCATGAGATAAATGTTTAATAAAACCTTCCAGGCATTTTTAAGTTTTGTTGTAGAGTTATATCTCTATTCTTTTGGTTGGTTTCTGACTTTCTGAGGTTTTGTGTTTCAAGGTTACTCAAATGGTAACAAGTTGGTGCAGAACACAATAAAAAAGGCGTTATCAGTGCTGTGTGAGTCATCAATGTTGACAGCAATTTAACAGTTAACTAGGCCAAAAGTGTCATTGGCTAAAAGCAGTTGAACAAGACCAGCTTTAAAACCACATGATTTCCTTCCTGGTTGCAACATCAACACTGCCTAACTTAATTGCACAAGCAGCAGTTCCATCAGATTGCTAGCAAGTGGGTAACACAATGCAGGAAATGCAAAGGCACAATGACAGAGGAAAAAGATGAGGCCGTTGGGAATATCAACATTTTCCTCAGACATATTATATATAATTAAAAAAAAATTACAATATACAACTAAAATTACAATATATTCACTTATTAGGTACTGAAAAATTAACTTCCATGGCCTCTGCCAATTCTAACAACATCAGCAAACACGTCACAACTCGTAAACTCTGAGCTTTCAGAAACTTTCCACTTGCGAGGTCATGAATAACACATGAGGGGGGGTGCTCATATGGACTCTTCTCGTGAACACGGTAAACACGACCCCATTTTAAGGCAACAATTGACTGTATAAGAGGTGGACGTAGCCACCTTGACGGTCACCCATTGGTTTGTTGACTACCGTTTTTAAGCCTTGAGTTTGGCATCTTGGCTGTCACCATCTTGGGTTTTTTTGGAGCCAGAAGTGATAATATTTAGATAGGAGGGTGGAGCTGGCAAGGGATATGCATTACTACGCCTCCGTCCTTATTGACAGATTCGCCATGGTAGGGACTCATCAATCACAAGGTAGCCACGCCCTAAAGCATCTTCTGCTTTATGGTCTATTTTACTCTAAATGGGACCATATTTTTAATAAATGAACATCATAGTGTATTGAAGAAGACTTGAAACTATAGCGATTGAGACCATAAACTCAAGTTTACAATGTTTACTGAGGTAATAAATCACATGAGTAGTAGGGTCATTTTCTCATAGACTTCTATACAATCTGACTTCTTTTTGCAACCAGAGGAGTCGCCCCCTGCTGGCCATTACAAAGAATGCAAGTTTAAGGCTCTTTCACATTGGCTTCAGTTTTCAGACCCGGAGATTACCTAGTGTATATGCCTAAACTATATGCACCAAGGGGATTGCTACACTCTCAAACAATAGGGGTTTAAAAAGTTGTTATAGTGGTAAGAGTAGCAACATTTAAAGTTCACTCTACACCTTCCAATATAACTGTCTAGAAGATGTATCTATGTAGATACTGTTAAAGCCCAATCAAAAGTGATTAAGATTATCAGAAAACAAGCTATATAACCTAAATATCATTAAGGCTGTCACGGCAGTAAAAAAAACACTAATGGGAACTAACACATACATATGGTTTTAAAGGCAGGTTTAATGCACTAAGCTGCGTCTCTGTATTAGCTTAAAAATCAGGCAAAGCGTGTATATTTCAGTAGGAGTCTTACCCAAACACATGCAAAAAAAAAAAACAGGCTTCCAGAAGCAGCTCTTATCTGCTATTGATGGTTCATGTGGTTCCATTAGATTCAGCAGTATCAACACTCCTGGGACTGGATTGGTGGTTTACAGCTGCACTATATAGCAATCTGCAAGCTACAAGATGCTTTCCTGTGACATTGTTACCTTATTTTCACAAGTTAGCATATGTTAACATAATATTTGAGACATGCAGTTGTCATTCTGATAAAGTCTGTTCGACAGTTGACAGGTCCCAGCAGTTGCAGACTCAGACCTTGAGTGGGGAACAGCTAGTACTCCCCTGAGCTCAGATTTCCTGGGTTGTCAGGAAAGAAATGAACACATCAGGACAGTTACTTGACACCGGCTATAACGCCTTCTACTTTGCTCTTTTCCTCCCCACAGCATGGAGGGCAGTGTAGTGCGCCTGCCAGAGGTGATCGCCCTGAAGAAGCGCTACCGGGCCTACCTTTACCTAGACGAGGCCCACAGCATAGGGGCCATGGGGCCGAGGGGGAGAGGTGTGGTCGATTACTTTGGCCTGGACCCCTGTGATGTGGACGTCATGATGGGCACATTTACCAAGAGCTTCGGCGCTGCAGGGGGATACATCGCAGGGAAAAGGGTGAGGATGGATGGATTGTGGGTTTATTGTAGAGCTGCAGTGATCGATTGATTAGTTGTCAACCATTAAATTAATCGCCAAATATTTTGATAATCGGTTTGAGTAATATTTTTAAAGAAAAAAAGTCAAAATGATCTAATTCCAGCTTCTTAAATGTTAATATTTTCTGGTTTCTTTACTCCTCTGTGACAGTAAACTGAATATCATTGAGTTGTGGACAAAACAGGACATTTGAGGACGTATTCTTGGGCTTTGGGAAAACCATTTTCTGAGATTTTATAGACCAAACAACTAATCGATTATCGAGAAAATAATCAACAGATTAATCGACACTGAAAATAAGCATTAGTTTGTTGCCCTAGTTTATTGTATTGCCATTTAATTTGCTTTTGTAAGAGTTCTAAAGAAAGATGTTCACATAAGAGATAAGAGTGTCAGCGTGTAAACTCAAGCTTTTGTAGTCACAAGACATGGATAGTTTTCCTGTTTGATAACCCAGTGTTCTTACTGGGTTACTAAAATCTTAACGTCAATCTTACTAAGAATGCTTTAGTTGCAAACAATCTGTCAAGATCAGGTGTGTAATGGTGTCAAGTGACAAAGTATTAATTAAGTGGTGTAAAAAGGACACCTGTCATCTCAGTAATGTAGATTTACAGTCTTGCAGTGCATGGACTCCGCATTCCTAACATATTAACCCAGTTCCTTGACATCAACCTATCAAAACAAAAGGCTAGGTTCACAGAAATTGTGACTAAACAACTTTAGAGAGTCTGAGGAGATGTTTAATGGTTTCTTGTCACCTACACCCATCACCTCCACTGCATTCTCTCAGTAACTTTTTTTCATTTATAAAGAAAGGCAGCATTGTGGCATGAGGTGTGTCAAGTTACAGGATGTAGCGTACAATAAATTGTTAAAGGTATAATATGCAACCGTTGTCGGTTCCTGTTTGGAAAATCACCGCGTTCAAAGTTGGCCACACCCCCACACAGCCGAGAGGGAGAGAGAGCGCAGCGATGGTCGAGCGAGCTATAGAGTGACTAAAGAGAGGGAACGGCGTTAGTGAGAACAAAGCAGCAAATCGGAGAAATAAAACGTTATTTTCTGATTGTTTCCCGGCTGTTACATTCTAAAACACACAACTAACCACATGAACGGGCTGCACACCCTGCACGCTGTTTTTGGCTGGGGGTTACACCCCCACGTGGGGCGTGGTGTACATCGTTTTTTAGTTAATTCTTGCATATTATACCTTTTATTAACCGGCATGTCTTTCAAACTATGTAACAAAACGGTAAAGATGGATGCTAGTTTAAAGTGTATTAAATATGTCTTTATCAGAACTACAATACATTTTCCTCAAATTTACTGCATAAAATGCAATTTGCATCGAATGCCAGAGCCTATTATATTCTTACAATTTGTGCAAAACTGTATATTTGTCCATGATCTTTTGAAATTGTAATCATTATAACCAACTGTTCATATTTTTTTATGCAAATACATAAAGTTAATAAGGGCCATGCTCTTATTCCCACAGTAAATCTAAAGTAAGCTATGCCAAGTTTCAGTTACAGAGAGTCCTGAGCTCTCCCTTGTTGTAGAGTAATTAAAGCTTCCCATGCACATCTACTTACATCTCCTGTGTATCTGCTGGGTTTAGGAGCTTATTGAGTACCTGCGCTCCCATTCCCACAGTGCGGTCTACGCCACCTCCATGTCTCCTCCTGTGGTGGAGCAAATCATCACTTCTATGAAGTGCATTATGGGAGAGGATGGCACAACAATAGGTGAGTGGTACAACGATATTAAAAAAGGTACCCTGTGGAGTTTTTGACCTAGTAGCGCTATTGATGCAGTTTTTTAATGAGCGGGGCCCCCCGTTTTGTTTGTCACACGGGTAATGCAATGCACAGTCCAACGGTTTCACACTATTATCGCCACTGATCTACAGCAATGTCCCAACAAAGGCAGGGAAGCAGAAGACTGCTAGCAAGTAAACATGCATCTAAATAATGCAGGTTTCAAAATGTTCAAGAATGTGGCTTTGCAAATGTTTTATAAGGAAGGAAATACATTCGACATGTTTGTTCCTCAAAGATGCACACAATACATTTTAGAGAGTAACACTGAGGGTGAACACAGCTTTTATTTGTTTACAAGAAAACTCCACAGGGCATCTTTAAATTTGATGCTTTGAAAGATCCCTGACTGAGATTTAGATGTCTACTCACTGCATTTTCACCTAATGGGAATGAGTTTGTCTTTAAAATGGTATTACCTGGGCCCCAATGCCCTGTAACTTTTTTTTTTTTTTTTTTTTAACATTAACGTTACAGGTCCACATAGATTGATAGGGCATACCTTTGTGTGTTTGTGTCTTTAAATATTAACCGTGACAAAATGAGACACCTGTTGGAGTCCTTATATCCACAAAAAGAAGCCCCTTGACGTCCTCAGAAAGAAAACTATTGTATAACTTAGCAGAGTTATTTTATTTTGGCATCAAATGCTTTAATAGCATCAAATGCTCAAGTTTCTTGCTTCAAAAGTAGCCTACAGCTCTCTAACACACAGACTGTATATAGGAAATAGACTTAGTCACAGTGACGTCATCCATTGGTTTGTGGACTGCCGGTTTGAAGCCTCTTTGTTCAGCTTTTTGGCCGTCGCCATGTCGGTTTTTTTGCAACCAAAAGTGACACGAGAGGGTGGAGCTAAGTACAACCGAACGCTGAATAACACAAGTCACTGGGATCATTCTATTATGTGTAAGGCAACATCAGGATTGACTTAAACATTACTTTCTTAACTTTGTAAAACAAAATTTGACCAATAAACACATAGATATCAATTTACAATAAATAATAAATCGTACACCAGCAACTTGGTAAAGATTTCTTCAAAATTAACAGGAATTACAATTCGAGTGTAAACATTTATAATGCAGCAATAAACTGGTCAAAAAATTAAAATTACAGTATATAATGCATATAGTATATAAACATAAAATGTAATTGAACAGACCGGCTCCATTGCCGATATCTGATTCAGCTATTTGAGTCAGTAGTATCGGCTCGATATACCATCGGTGCATCCCTACTTGAAACTAGCGATTGAGACCATAAACTCATGTTTACAATGTTTATGAGGTAATAAATCAAGTGAAAAGTAGGGTCATTTTCTCATAGACTTCTATACAATCAGACTTCTTTTTTGCAACCAGAGGAGTCGCCCCCTGCTGGCTATTACAAAGAATGCAAGTTTGGCCTCACTTTTCAAACCCGGAAGTTGCCCACTGCTCCAACAGTACCATTGCAAGGTTCATTTGTTAATGTTTATTTTTTTTTCTTGATATGTCAAAAGATAGAAGGACCAACAAAGACTACTTTCATGGTGCTGCTGCCATCTGATGTGTTGGTGTTGAGTGAATCTGGTCTCAGCTGCTGTAATTGTCATCAGTTGCCACCGGGTGTCAGTGCACACCAATGAAATCTAACACAGACTCAACGTCACAGTCGGCTTATCTAAGACCAGTTACTCCTCAAGGAGAGATCATTTTTAGATTTCTTCTACTCCTCCATTATTGCAAGGCTAGTCCAGATAAGTCTTACTTAAGTAAGATTTAGCCTTTGTGCTATTTACTATTTATTTCAACCCAAAAACATACTTTTTGTTGCTGGCATAGGCGCTGATCATTTGTATGATTAGAGAAACACACTATGAACTTGTATGTTTTTTGCAACAATCTGCGTGGGATAGTTTTTTGTGACTAGTTGTGAACAAACTAACGGTGTTGTTTGTAGTCTTGCAAACCTAGCTGTTCAAAGAGCTCCATGCAGTGAATCTCCTGTGGCAGGAGGAAAACATTACAGAGAAACTAAAAACTTGATCTCCCCATGGTGCCGGGATGCCGTAACACTCAGATGTTTTCTCACACGCATCTCATGAATGCGATTGCTTTCAGCTGCTTGTAAACCTTTTTTTTTTTTTTTACTTTTCAAAACATCAAACTAGCTATAAATAATTTCCTTTTTTTTTTTTCCCCACAACAAATCTGGTAAAGAATAAACATGTTTGTAAAGGAGAGTATAGTCTTTGTTTAACTGAACTTTTCTTTAACTTTCAGTAGTAAATTGCACTGAATAGAGATGAAGGACATTCACTACAGCTACATAAAGTAACAAGTGTTCGGCACGCTGTAAATAAACTAAAGATCATTAACTCTGATAAACGTGTGGTTACTTTTCACTGCATTTCCTGTCAACACTAATGATTCAATATCTCTTCTCATCACCCCTAAGGCTGTGAACGTTTGCGACAGCTGGCAGAGAACACAGTCTATTTCCGCAAGAGGCTTCGAGAAATGGGCTTCATCATCTACGGCAACGAGGACTCGCCTGTTGTGCCCATGATGCTCTACATGCCCGCCAAGATAGGGTGAGCCTCCAGCTTTGACCAGCTGCTGTTAAACACTAACTAGCCCCTGGATCAATAGTATGATGAATAATGTGATTGGATGTCAGATATTTTATGATTCTGACAATATCAAAGTTCATTTATTTGTCTGAAACTTGCTATTTTTATTACTACTTACGAATGCAGTGTTAGAACTTTCTTTGATTATTCTGTTTTACTTGTTGAATTTTCCATCGTGAAATGTTGCCAATTGGCTTTTTAGCTCGCTCTGACTACCATTTCACTCTCCACTAGCACCGCACTGTTGTTGTTTGCTATCATCACGTGACAAACTACCTTAGATCAGTTCTTCTTCACTGCTCTAAAACAGTAGTTGCCAGTGGCAGCCATGATACATCCAGGTTAACGGCACAGTGAAGGTTACTGTTTTGGATCGGCGAATGGAGAATTGATTTGCGGTTAAAAAAGTCGAGTCCAGCCTGAGTGATCCGGAAGAAGCCTGAGAACCAGTTCCCCAACCACATAATAGAGAAATATTTTCTGGGAGGAACAAATCTCATAAGTGTTTTCACAATGAAAATTGTCCTCCTTTTAAAAAATAATGAAAAAATGCCTCTTCAATAACAAGGAAATGTGTACAAGCAACAAAGTAAAGCCTGCTGGCATTAGGTTATTGTTAGACGAGTACAAACTCTTGCAGGAATAGCACTAAGGTCTGCCCTGATGCAGGTAGACTATTGGAAAGGTGCTCTTTGATATTAACCAGCTAGGTTTCAACAACGCTTAAAATCACCCTCATTCAGAAAAGTTAAGATATCAAAGAAGTCTCAAAAGGGCCTAAAAGACCCGAGTTTCTGGCTAAATCCGCAATAATGAGGCCTGCATTTAGTCTAGAAAGGATCAGAATTCACAAGGTGTGCAGTTCCCCACCTCTCTTAAGCCCTAAAAAAAAGTGTGTCGTCACACCCTGATTGGCGGAGAAAGAGGGGAAATGCACCGAGCTGCTCTCAATTCTTAATTAGGAGCCAGTCCCACCCCCTGCACAACAGGTGATCTAAATAACCCTCCAATCAACTCAGAGGAATTGTGACATTCCGCTGAAACTAATTGGGGAAAAGGGAAATGACAGCAAATACCAAAGAATGAGGGACTGCTACATGTGTATTGTTGCTCAGTTCCTGTCTCTTTAAGTATTTAGTAGGATTGATTCAATCAAAATAAAAACTTAACTCAACCTTAACTTTTTATATTATTATTTTTATTATAATAAATATGTATCAACTACCCATATTCATCCAATCAGATGAATGTACACTCAGTCAACAACGACATTTTGTTGTAAGGTCAATTTTGAGCTCACATGCCAGGTTTATGTCTTTATGGAATCTATAAAAATCCCTTATAGGCACTGCCATCACATGCAAAGCACCCACCATAACACACAACCCCAGCTGCCCCCCTGAACTCATGCTTCACTCTACTGCCATTCGTCTGCAGATACAGATCTCTGATCAGTAAAAAAATAAACATGCTAAAGTAAGAGCTCCCATAACTGCCCTCAACAAACTGTAGCAATAACACTCAATGGACTCATGTTCTATGTGTTCCTTGTAGAGCTATTGTTTTGTGATTGATATTCATTAATTGTTCTTATGTGTGTGTACAGGCTGCGGAAACCAATTTCCTCTCATGGAGGGGCAATAAATCATCTATCTTTATTGTGTCATTTAGTGCTGTTGTCTCCTCACGTTTGTCCCACCAGAGCGTTTGGCAGGGAGATGTTGAAGAGGAACATCGGCGTGGTGGGCGTGGGCTTCCCCGCTACGCCCATAATCGAGTCCCGGGCACGCTTCTGCATCTCAGCCGCCCACACAAAAGACGTGCTCGACAGGGTAACTAATTGCTTTTTATTACCGAGCAACATACGTTTAGACAGACGGGAAACAAGATTTATCACTTAAAATGGCAAATGAAATTACATCTTCATTTGAGAACGTTATTAAAGAGGACTTATCAGGCTCATTTTCAGGTCCATACTTGTATTTTGGGTTTCTACCAGAGCATTTAATGTTCAAAAAACGCTTTTCTTTCCTCATACCGCCTGTGCAGCAGCCCTTTTCACCACTCTGTTTGAGCTCCTGACCCCCCCGCCCCGAAAAAAAAGCCCAGTCTGCTCTGATTGGTCACCTGACCCACTGTTGTGATTGGTCAACCAAACCAAACTCCGCTCCAGCTCCGCTCTAACTAGCTTTGTGTGAGGGCATGTCAAACTAGCCGCTTGGCAGGTATTATGCAAATGTGTTACCTGGTGACATCACCACATTACAGAAGAAAAGGCGGGACTTCAAGTAAGGCATTTCAAGGCAGTTCAGGAGCCATGTTTCTGTGGGGGAGAGTAACTCCGTTTTGCCTGGTCTTTGGGCTTTATAACTGTGCAGACCTTTTACATGCACAACAGAATATTTAAAACACACTAAAGGAAAAGGAAAAGCACAAAAGCATAATAGGTCCTCTTTAAAACAAAGAAATAGTTAAATGACTAAACAAGCACTCAAAACATTTTTTAAAAGAGAAGAGATGAAAACTTTTTTCCTAACCCTATCAACAGTAAATCCCATATCAACAGGAAAATTTGTAGTTTGCTTTAGAGAAAAAGGAAAAAGCTCTTACACACTACTCTACATTATTAAAACCTGTGAAATCATGGCCACTGAAAATACTCAACTCCGATTGGTTGGCCGGTGATCATTGACGGACGCCTCAAACATGGCTAGTTAACTCTCATTGATGAAACTTGTGTTTTTCAGTATTTTTTTTCCACCGTTGATCTTCCCCAACACCACCTTGTATTCAGTGTACGAAACTTGCTTCTTTTTTCTTTTCAAAGAAGTATTTTTATTTTTTATTGTTTTTATTATTACAGCTCTCCTGTTCCAAGCTGGTGTGATACCTAACCTTCAGTTTGTTTGAAACTAAGCCAAGAGTTTATGATGATATTAGAGGGAAGAAGGGCGGTCTAATGGGCGGGAAAACTGTCTGTAGTTTGAAGGACACAGGTGTGATCTGTTATGACCCCAAATCTCTACTACTGGGGATGTCTTTGAGTCACTTCAGACACACTGAATCCCTCCCAGCACTGTGTCTGTGTCGGCTGGATCACCCTGCAGGTTAATGTACAGTGTATTCACAGTATATTCCCTGTGTTTAGAGTTCAGACCTCCACTCTAACCATCCTATTTCCTCATTGTGTTGCTTTACATCAGCGCAGACTGTTAAGGTTTGATTGCTTTTGGCAACACATCAAAAAGCTGCCCCCTCCTCTCAACTAGGGCTCCTCCTCTACTATACTGAGCTCACTGCTGACCTGCCTGACCCCTCCAGGGTTGTGTCTACAAGGTAACACCCAAATTGCGAATTTCTCGCAAGATGGTTAAGGTTAGGCATTGACCTTGAATGTTTGGGGTTAGGCATTGACCTTGAATGGTTAAGGTTAGGCATTGACATTGTATGCTTGGGGTTAGGCATTGACCTTGAATGGTTGACGTTAGGCATTGGTCTTGAATGGTTGACGTTAGGCATTGGTCTTGAATGGTTGACGTTAGGCATTGACCTCGAATGGTTAATGTTAGGCATTGACATTGTATGCTTGGGGTTAGGCATTGACCTTGAATGGTTGACGTTAGGCATTGACCTTGAATGGTTGACGTTAGGCATTGGTCTTGAATGGTTGACGTTAGGCATTGGTCTTGAATGGTTGACGTTAGGCATTGGTCTTGAATGGTTGACGTTAGGCATTGACCTCGAATGGTTAATGTTAGGAAAGGTTGTCGGCAGCGGGCTAAAAAAGTCGGAAAAGCGAAGCCAATGCAGAAGTGCCTTAAACTTGCTATGAGAAGTCTATGAGAAAATGACCCTACTTCTCACTTGATTTATTTCCACAGTAAACATTGTAAACATGAGTTTATGGTCTCAATCGCTAGTTTCAAGTCTTTTTCAATACAGCATGATGTTCATTTAGTAGAATAGAGTAGAATAGACGATAAAGCAGGGTATGTTTTAGGGCGTGGCTACCTCGTAATTGGCAGGTCGCTACCACGGCGTTGTCCGGTCTGGGAGTTTTCTGCGTTTTCAGCGTAGAACTTTAACCCTTTCGCAGTGTGTTTTCAGTTCATGAAAGTTAATCATGACTTTTTTTTTCGCCTATTCAGCGTTCAGTTGTACTTAGCTCCATCCTCTCATGTCATCTCTAGTTGCAAAAAAAACAACATGACACGACAGCCAAAATGCCGAACTCGAGGCTTCAGAACGGCAGTCAACGAACCAATGGGTGATGTCACGGTGACTACGTCCACTTCTTGTATACAGTGTATGGTCGTCGGGCGGCGAGTCTTGCGAGAGCTTTTTGCAAGTTTTTGCATGTTTTCGCCATTTGGTGGTTACCTTCTAGACACGACCCTCTTCCTGTCACCGTCTTGAACTTGGATCTGTTTCTCATTTTAACCACAAATAAATATTGTTTCACACAGTGACTGAACCTTCTGCTGTCTAACCGGAGTGTCCTTGTGGCTCAGTTGGCTCAGATACATACCATGTCTCCAGGAAGTTGCTGTTATCCACTCCAATTCCTCTTCTTGCTCTTCAAAAAAAAAAGATTATGAAACAAAATAAAGTGAAGACAGGGAGTGGGAGTATTGTAGTGCTGTAGTGCTTTTATCTGTCATGATGTTAAAGTCTCTCTTTGTTAGCCTTCCTCTCTGTATCGTTCTCTCGCACTTTGATGTGCCATGTCGAGTTTTGTGTCTCTTTTATCTGCTGAGGAGCTTTCCCAGTTTTGACTTCCCGTTCAAACACACCCACGCGTGTACACATAAACCTAAATTCTTTTACTTTTGTCCTCCTGAAGACCTTTCATTTCACTGACCACATTAATATCCTAACCTTGAAACAAAAGACTAGTCTACACTGACTTCTTGAAGAAGTGAAAACAGACCACTTTATCCAGGGCATACATGTCAAGTCAATGGAAAGACAATAACAGAGATGAATAGATGGAGATTTACTAAAGTGCCTCAAACTGATGTAAAGACCCATCAGGTTAAAGCCGCACTAATCAATATGTTTACATTAGCAATGGATAATATTAATGGATAAAAATAATAATGAACCCACAGAGAATGATCACCTGACTCTGCAGTTCCCCTCAGCTCTATGGACCTTTTTAGCATTTCTCAGCTTATTGTTTTGGTTCAGTCTCACAGCTCTCATTAACCTTGTTTTCAGACACAGCAGGCTTTCAGCAATATAAGCTCTGAAATCCAACTGTACGCTACCTGCCCCGGCACCAAACAGCAGCTAGACACAGTTAGAGACAAGTGGCCAGTGAGCATAGTGAAATATTTCCGGCTGTTCTCGTACACCGTGCTTAGCTATACCTACGACAAGTAATGCACTGTAATTTCTATGTATCCCATGAAATCAATTTGTATGTAATCCACGTAATCGTGACCGAGTAAGTATAAAGAGCAACAAACGCCGTATATGGAGGAGGTCGGGGTGGATGGGTGGGTCAAAAAACACCAGACTTTCGCCCAGGAGACCGCTTTTCGTGTTCCGTGTAAAACCAGAAGTCAACGTTGGTTTATTTGTCATGTAACGTAATTAAGTAATGCCACTTCCGTAGTTATTTTAACCAGGCGTTGACTTATTTGTCACGTAACTTCCGTATTTAAGTAACGAAAAAAGGCCGTATGCATGTTAAGAGCGGATATTGACACATGTTGTTGGACATTCATCACGTGTCGCTGGACATTCGTAGGAAAACACACACAAAAAATGAGGAATAACTTTTTGTAAGATATCATATGAACCGTTGTATAAGGATACGTTGAGCATGTAGCCGCTAAAGAGAGTGAATATTGAACTAACATCTGTGAGGTGACCACAAGCACAACTCCAAATGAATAATAATGTTGCGCCATCTCAGCAGGTCACCTAAATAAGCAACATTTGTATTAACACGTTCACTTTATCAACTTTAAAATGTTGTGTTCACAGCTTGTTGCGCTGCCCCCACGCGGCCTAAATATCAATTAATGCAGCTTATCCATAATATTTCGGAAAGAAATGCGCATGATGTAAAAAATAAGTAAAATTTCTAGTTGCCAGAAACATCAACTTGCATAAAAAACATAAAATACTGAATAGTCTAGGCATGAGCTGTTCTACACTAATGCACACTCAACACACACAACTGTCAGTGTCTTATCTGAAAACACCATAATCAAGCCAGTGGACTTTGTCTTCAGTTATATAAAAACTGTATAACTTAGTCATCCCCAGGTCATGTTGTTATTGTTGACCATATAACTGCTTGATATTCAGAAACTTTCAATTACATTACTCAGAAAAAAGGCACTTCTCAGACTGAATATCTTTTTTTTTGGGTGAAGAGTTTCAGCCAGAATGAACACTCGCTGCTGTTTAGATGACTTATCTGTATGAACTCGTTGCCTCCTCCTGTGCCATAACAAGATGTCCACATGGTGACTTCACCTCACACACCCAAGTAATAGGAATGAAAAATGGTAACGATTGGGTCCATCTGCAGCATTAAAGTCAGTGGCGTTTTCTGTTTCAGCCCAAGTTTATGATTTAATCTTTCAAGACAGGTGTGTTTTTTTTCCATAAAAATCGTGCTTGGTGCAGCTTTAAATTTCCATGAGCCACATATTGCCCTTCATGGTGACAGCTTTTTTATTGTATAAATGTCTCCACAGGCGCTGAGTGTCATCAGTGAGGTAGGAGACCTCCTTCAGCTCAAGTATTCCCGACACAAAATACAGCCGTCTATGACGCGGCCCTTTGACGATAACGTGTACGAGGACATCGACGACTGATGAGCCACTCCTCACCCTCAAAGTGGCGTGAACCAGATCAACCCCAGAAAAAATACAGAACGGGTCAAGACGGATCACAAGTCTTCCACAGGGGCCCCGAGACGTGCACAGGTGCCCCTCGTCACTAGCTTGCCATAATGTAACCCCCAACAAACGGAAAACACTATCGTCTAATTCTACTTTGCCTTACATAAACATGCAGAACTTGTTGGTGCACGCATTGGAAAAACAGCACTTCTGCTTTTTTCCCGTGTACTTTTTATTGCTTTTTATCATTTTGTGTCTAAGAATTTTAGTTGTGTGTGTGTGTCTGCGGTGCTTGTAGCATTCGTCATGTTAAGCCTTGTGGTTATGTGTTTGTGATGTGGACAAATGCCAACTTTCCAATTTTTTTTTTTTTCTTCATATTATGGATCTAAAGTGAACTTTAACGGGGTAAAGTTAGATTACTTTTTTAAACAAAAGGCTTGTTCTTTCATCCAGTACCGTTCAGATCAGTGATCATTGCCATATGCAGAAAGCACTGCATGTTGCAATGTTCGCTCAGGACCATGTGAGCGACCTGATTTCATCCCTGTCGGTCTGTTTCTTGGCAAGATATCATACCAAGTGAAATGGATTTTAAGGATTATGTATTTAATGATCCAGATTTGGATCTTTCTGCCATTGGACGAAATATGCTTGTTTGTTTTCTCTCTTTCTAGAGTTAAATGAGGAGATCAATTCCACTTGGCTTAGCGTAGCCCAACCAGAAATGGTTCCTGCCCGTTACTTCCCAAAAAAACACAAATTGTTATTTTTACATTTTGGTTTTTGTACCAATTAAACTTTATGCTAAGTTATGCTAATAACCTGCTGGCTCTAGCTTCATATTTATTGCACAGACACAAGAGTGGTATCGATCTACTCATCGAACTTTAAACAAAGCAAAATAGGTGTATTTACCAAAATGGCAAACCATTCCTTTTAAATTTGAATCAGTAGGCTGTCGGGGTAAATGTCTAATACTTGCTGTAGTAAGCTAATTTACTTAGCATTATGAGCATTCTTGAAAAACTCATAAAAACTCTCTTGAACTACAGCTTGACAACTTCATTTGCCTCAACTAACACCAGCTCTGGGTCAGTGCAACAGTGCCAAAATGGAAAGTACTAGTGAGCATGTCATTACCCGTGTTATCGTAGTGTAAGAGAGTAAATTGCCCACACACAGAGGAAAGCCCCTATTCTGCACAGCTCCAACAATCAGAGGTTGATATCTTCTTAAACCGACTGTACATGGCATTAGCAAAATCCATCAAAATGTTACATTTTCAGCAAACATATCTGTATCCATTCCAAATGCAAGAAGAAAAACACTTGTAGTGTAACACTTTGTTGCATCTCCATCTCCATTGACACTCCAAGGGCCACTGACCATTTGACGAGTTGGGAGTGAGAACGGGTTGGTAAATCAGAGTAATCACAGCTATTGAAAAAGAATGCAAATGTCTATTGAAACTTGAATGGGGAATTTAATCCCTAATCGTCTGTTACACATGGATTTGGCTAGCGTCTCGTTCCCACAGCTGTGTTACATGTCACCATCACTGGCATCCCTGTGTGATTCTATGTTTCTTACTCGACCAACTTGGTGTGTATTTGTACAGTTTAATACAACTCAAAGACTGACTGTCAAATAAGTCTTACTTTTTTCATTCAAAGGCCAACATCTGTCCAATATACAGTCCAGTTTATTGGTATCAAGGCTCTAGTTTAAAGGGGAACTACGCCCATTTTCAAAATTCATTCATGTTATTCCTATGGTCTAAGACAGTCCAAAAATATTAGTGAACATGAACAACTCTCTCCAAATCCAAAAACTAGAGTGCTAAAACTCAAACTTGTGATATCATAGGGTATAAAGTCTGGAACTGCTCCATAGAAAATGTATTGGGAGAGATGTTACAGATGAGAGCACCCAGGGGAATGTTCTGAATATGGGTACTTCATACACTATATATATATATATATAGATGTTGACGCGTCTTCACTTCCTCCCACTGTACAGAAGTGAAGCCAAAATATCTCAGATACGGGTGCTGCCATCTTGAGATTTTGAAGTCATTTGGAGCCAGAGTCTTCGCATTAGTGATAGGGGTATCGAGGTCACCCGCACGAACCAATCACGAGCCAAGCACGGCCGCCGCTTGCCTCGAGAGAGACTCACAGCTGCCAATAATGACGTCTCACCCCCTTTTTATAGCATCAACTAACTAATTAAAACCAAACTTAGCAGAAAAATTAACACTTAAACATACATCAGCGTGATAAGAACTACCTAAAATGACAGAAACCATCTTTGGGAAAAATGTGTTGTACTTTGACTTTTTAGTTTGGCCCATGTCCCATCCGCTAACATGAAAGGGGCGGGCTTTATGGCCTAAACTTCAACCAGCCACGTTGGGGCGATCAAGATGTTTTGGCTTCACTTTTGGGGAGCTGTCATCTCGTCCATCTTTATATACAGTATATGGTACATTTTCTGTTTAACAACTGAGTGCACTACAATACAATAAAGCTCATTTGAAAACAAACGTTCTGTGGGTCTACAAATTCAGCCTCCAATGCATTGTCTATGGAGCAGCTCCAGACTTTATACCCTATGACATCACAAGTTTGAGTTTTAGAACTCTACTTTTTGGATTTGGGAGAGAGTTGTTCATGTTTACTAATATTTTTTGGACTGTCTTAGACCATAGAAATAACGTGTTTGAAAATGGGTGTAGTTCCCCTTTAAAGCTAGATGAGTTTAATCTCTCCAGGAAGTGCAAAACATTGAAATTATATTTAGATACTTACTCGAGGTAAAACAAGGAGAAAATCTAATTATCTACGACTGGTGTGGATGTGATTCCGCACTAGTTGTAATATCCTTTATTCCTACCCTATCTCTTGGGTGCTTATTAGTAATAATCTCATTGCTCTATGTCTGATAATGTTTAATGCCTTGTAAAACAAAGCGCTTTCTTTGTGCTGTGACTTAAAAGGCATTCATATTTTCAATCAGTGTGTGACTAAGGATGGGTGCGTGTGCTTGTTTGCATGGTTCCGGGTATTAATGTGTGTTTTACTCCACTCCTACCTTGCTTTCCTTCCACCTTCTGTACACACCTGTCTTTTGAACTCTTGGTTTATCTTTACATTGTGCAACTGAGCTTTGGGACAACAACACTCCTTAAACGAAGGCAGCTGTAAAAAGAAAACCCACATGCATACGTTCACACTTGCATGTACGCACACTGACAAGTATTGTGTAACCACTCATTCCTCATACTAATGCATGAACAGTAAGAAATAGTCTTTGAAGCTGCTTTGCATCACAGCCAGTTGCTCAATGGTATACACTGTTCTGCTAGATGTGACCTTTTTTTTTTTTTTAATGTTGTCATAAAAAAACACATCATTCCAGAGAAAGTTAACAATGTCTGTCTGGGCTCTTGGAAGGTTATTTTTCTTTTCTTCCATATCTGTGTTTATCCACCCGATTCAACTGTTAACAGGCCATTAAATAGGCGTTATCAGTCGCTATAAGCACCATAGATGTGGGTCATTAGGTGCCTACTATGCCTACTGCGTTGTAAAAGTGAAAGTGAAACTTAAAAGCAACATGTTCTAACACGTAAAACTAAATGAAACGTCAAATTTTGAACACAAACAAAAAGGCATCTTTAGGTTTAGACGACAAAACTACAACTTCTTTAGGTTTAGGCAAAAAAATGGTTTATGCAATAAAACTACAACTTCTTTAGGTTTAGACAACAAAACTACAAATTATTTAGATTTAGGCAAAAAAAATAGGTTTAGACAATAAAACTACAACTTTTTTAGGTTTAGACAACAAAACTACAAGTTCTTTAGGTTTAGGCAAAAACAAAACAGTTAAGTTTAGGGCAAAACATCATGTTTTGGGTTAAATTAACTACAGACACAAAGACAACAACACAATGTTGGCTTCACACAGAATGCAAACTCCGGTCTCCTTGATAAAATCCCTGTGTTTTGTGTCCCATCCATCATCCCTGACCTCCAACCCTTATGGAGTTTCACACTGTCTATACTACAGCGCCTGACTTCCGCTTCTGCTCCTGTCATAATTACTACGGTCGCTAGAGGTCGCTGTCGTGTTCTTTTTTACCTTCTTTCAGCGATCTACCATGTGAATAGATGATAAAACCTACTAATGGGTTTAGTAGGCCCCTACTGACCCACATCTATGGGGCTTATAGCGACTGATAACGCCTATTTAATAGCCTGACAACAGTCTAATCGACTGGTTTATCTATCTGTTACTGTAAATGGGAGATATTTGTGTTATTTAGTTTCCTTACTATAGAAAAAAGTATCAAAACCTAAATCTTGGATTTACAAATGATTGTCCACGAGCTAAAAGCTAAGAGTTACAATGTTACTCGTATAGATACAGATTGTCTTTTTTATATATTTTTAAGTTTGCGCACAAAGTCATCAAATGATACTAAAAGCAGGCATTTAGAGCATATTTTAATATGAAAATAGAATTATGTAAAACCCAAAGACTGAAAGGCCTGATGTCTTAATGATGCTATTCTTAATATAACTTAAATCTCTACAGTACCTTAAGAATGATTGGTACTTGATAAACAAGAACCAGATGTAATCCATTTGGTCCTACAGTATGTTCCCTTAACAATCTGAACCATTAAACCACTTTGGTCTTGAAAACCATACTGTATGCACAAAGGCAGGAAAACCTGTGAGATTTATTGGTATAAGATGGTCCCAATATTTTGTACAAAGTTTATATTGTTTCACTGAAAAGGAGCTATTCATAATATTTTGTTTACTATAGAGTTACCTAGGAACGATGCTTATCACTGTTACTGGCAGCCTTTGTTGAAAGCACTCGAGTGTGCCATTAATGGAGGCAATCATTTCAATGGTTGAGTGCAAGTTCCCACACATCAGAGATAATTATTTTCTGATACAGTGCCTTTTGAAGCAAATGATTTTCTAAGAATTCTGATTATCGTTAAGTGTCATAACTTGGATTGTTCATCTCTTACAGTCTCGTTTGACTTCTTTTACTACCTTGTCTTCAACAGTACTTCTAATTAGCACTGGATGTGTTCTCTGTGTTGACTAATTGCCATGCATTTGATCATAGAAAATGCACTATTTGCAACATATCAGCAAATTATTAATATGTAAAGTGTCACCCATGTTGATGATATCAGTAGATCATTAAAACAATAAAGTCAAAGCAGTTTTGAATTGCCTTCAGCGTTGTTAAGACTCATCTTTAACCCACCGATAAGCTGATAATTTCATCAGACATCCTATATTGTCTTCTCTTTTCTTTTCTCTCTGCCCACCATTCAGATTGGTGTACCTAATAAACTGGTATCTGATCACTGTATGGGCAGTTTAGCGTATAAATAACAATGTTGTTTTACATGTAATGATGAGGGTGTGTGGTTAAAAAAATATAGGTTCTAGCAGTTCATGAGCTTCCACAAACTTCAATAAAATTGTAGATTGTGCATGATACAGTATATTGGGACATCATTTTTTAAAAAGACATTTTTAAATTGATATCAACAGATCAATTACAAACATTTCTGACAACACATTTAACTTTTGAACTACTAAATTACTTTATACAAATCTATATGTCTAAAACAAACACAAAAGTCATGTAACTGGTGGATACCTACAGCACCATTTACATTACATTATACATATTGAGCATAATACAAGACAAGTTTCTCTTATTCTCAGGTATAACACCCAAAAAGGACACATGAAACAACTTATTTATGACAGATATGATTTCCCACCCATAAGGCTTTAAAGGGGAACACCACCCAAATTAAGAATTCCAATATGTTATTCCATGATTCAGTAAAGTTCAATCAATATTTGTGAACATGAGCTACTCGCTCTCAAAGCCAGAAACAGGAGAAGTAAGTCTCAAACTTGTGATGTCATAGGGTATGTACTAGAAAGTTTGCTCTGGCTGGTGGGCGGGGCTTGGTATTTCCTCAAGAGATCTCAACATGGCTGCAAACTTTCTCGTTTTACAGCTAAACAGTACACTACAAGATGTTTCTGAAAACATCCGAGGAGAGAAATAGGCATTACAGTAACAGAATATTGATTCATATTTGATCAGCGCTGCCTAGTTTGACCGTTTGATCGGAGTTTGCGAGTGATTGACAGCTGCCTCCGTTGAATGAACAGCCAATAGGAACGCTCTTTTTCTGAAATGACCTGTGATTGGCCAAAGTCTCCGTCACGGTCTAGATTTTTTAAAGCCTGAGAGCCATGAGGAGGTGCAGAAGTCTAGTTTTCTCTCAGAACACTTGAATTACAATTTGCTGAAGGTTTATTATGGAATTTTTGCCCAATGATGCCAAAAATATTCTGCCTACTGCAGGTTTAAAGGTCTCATATTATGCTCATTCCCAGGTTCATAGATGTATTTTAATGTTGCACTAGAACATGTTTACATGCTGCAATGTTCAAAAAACCCTTTATTCTTCTCATACTGTCAGCCTGAATATGCCTGCTTAGAGGCTCTGTTTGACAGAAGCTGATTCACAGCCTGTCTCCTCCCACTCTGCTCTGATTGGTCAGCGTTTCTGTCAATCAAACGTCCTCAACA